>WBMV01001407.1:0-140567 GCA_013396655.1 Campylorhamphus procurvoides
GTTGATTTCCAGTGTTTTTGTGGACAGGAAGGTAGAATGTTATATATTTACACAGACAACAGCTGAAAAGAGATGCTTAGAAATATTGGAAGGTTCCCTCCATTGGCTCCCCCACCAGTAGATTTCACACACAGCTCATGGGCCACAAACCAGGGTCTGAGGGACCACACCAGCCCGTGGCTGACTGTGAATATTCCCAGATGTCTCAGGAAGGTGGCAATAAAAGCTCTACTGGAAGCTGTGGAGCCCAGAGCTTGACCTCACTCAAAGTGCCAAAGCACAGGCACACTCAGGGTCCTCACAGAGGGCTGGGAAATCCTCAGATCCCAATTTCAGCCAGAGTTGTCACCATTTTCTGTTTACAACTTTTGGAGCCAAGGAAATGTAGGGCATCCTACTCTCACAGCTGGGAACATGAAAATCCAACAATCAGGGACCAACAAACCTTTTCTTTCTCTGTGTTTCTCACATCCCAAGAAATAATCATTAGATATGACTTAGAGAAATTAATTTCAAAGCCTTGCTTGGCCATTCTTACAGCTTGATGTCCTTATAGTCGAGTTATAAGTTATAGTGGGATGAGTCTTTCTCTGTCTCTGTTATAGGAAATACTTCATGTTGCAAATCAAGACAAATATTAACTGAAGATAATGAACTAGTAATCTTAGTGTCTTGTGTTTTACTTTGTTAGTTCTGTTGCCCTTACCCAAGCCTGTGTATATAGTGAAACGTCTGTCATGCTAGAAAATCCTTCCCTGGGAGGCTGGGCAGGCCCTGGCACAGGGTGGGCAGAGATGCTGTGGCTGCCCCTGGATCCCTGGAAGTGTCCAAGGCCAGGCTGGACGGGGCTTGGAGCAACCTGGGCTGGTGGAAGGTGTCTCTGCCCATGGCAGGGGGTTGAAATGAGATGATCTTTCAAGTCCTTTCCAGCCCAAACCATTCTGTGATTCTCCAAAAAACAAACAAAAAAGAAATGGGTTGGAGGAGACTGAGGCATTGGGGTTCAAGGCTGTGTCCTCAAAGTGATCACTGACTCTATTGTTTACTCTGAGCATTAGTAGTGTCTTTATTTTTTTACCAGGATTTGGATGCTGAGCTGAGAAACCCTTTTCTGAAATTCCTTTTTTAAAAACAAAGACCACATTCTCCTAAAAAGTTTTGGGTTAGATAAATTAGCTGTTGTCTAAACAGAAAATAGACAGTCCAAAGTCCCAACAGGGTGGGTTCTGAAAAGCTTCCTACCAACTCACAAGAACCTCTAAAATGCATCACAGAAAAAGCAATAAAACTTGAGTATAAATTCTTCCTGTGTATGTGATTAATAAGGTGCCTAAAACCACACTATTCCTTTGTAAATGACTATTTTTTTAATAATGGAATATAATTTCCAAAAGAGCAAGAAACCCCAAACTCACAATGACCAAACCAGCGCTTCAACCTCCTGGATTTCCTAAGGCCAAATTCTTTGTGCGAGGATAACTTAATAATTAAGGCAGCAAGTTTAGCTCTAAGTACAGCTTTTGTGTTTGCGTGTTTCAAAGATCTGATTAAAAAAAAACATAAAATCAAAGCAGTGTTTTCATATTGCCCCTGTAAGTGGCTGCTTCATTTATCATGTTCAGCATCCGTCGTGTGCAATCTGTCAAGCCCTGCTTAGGAGCCCGACTTTCTTCTTGCCTTGCTGCTGGTTACATTACCAGCAGTGCCATTTTGGCCTCTGCTTTTGGGTGGGGAAGAGGTAATGGAAGGTTCTATTCCCTTGAAACCCAATTTAAAGGGGAAAAAAAAGCAACCCGAGCCCTTTGAATTCCTTCATGCTGTGGGGGAAAAGTGACCCACAGCCCCGTGCCATGGGCTTTGTCCGTGAGATGGATGGCTATAATTTACTGCTGCCTCAAACACAAGTATTTATGATGCCTTTCCTTGGCTGAGGGGTAAAAAAGGGTCTCCAGAGGAAAAGAAACATTTTTTTTTAAGAGCATATTGAAAAGAGGAATCTACAGGACAGCTGAAGGTCACGGGAGGAAGGCAGTGAGGGTTGGTTTGTCCTCCTTTCTGGGTAATGAAATAATTCTCCTTGTTTGCCTCTGTGGAAAGCATTTATTTCTACTTTTTTTTCCCTTTCTTTCTCACTCACACGCACGTCTGTGCACACATTCAGGTACAAACACACACCCTGACCTATGTTATAGGGCTGATAACCCTCTAGACTATCCAGCAAAGTACTCACAGCATCAAGAACAGCCCTGTGAAATTTGGCTTTAAAACTTCTTTTAGCTATTCTCTGACTCACAGCCAGATGAGCACGTTGGCAGCTCTGAATAAGCCTAAATAACTATAATCCAGGTTCAAATTGGGGTCCATCCACTTCCTCTGGCCTTAGACATTTGGACACCAGAGCCAAATTGTCAGCCACTGCTTTAGCCTGGAAGGGTATTAATTACTCAGAGTGACATGCCCAAAGTACTCAGTACAAAGGCCTAGCCTTAAATTTGAGGAAAAGCTGCAAAGACAAGATAACAATGAATGGAAAAGTCAACAAACGTTAAGTGAGAATTTTCCTTTCCGATTTTCTGCTGTAAGATCTGCTTTTTATATATGAGTAGATGTAACTCATGGAAGTGTTTTAGTATCTTGATAAATATTGTGTTTCTCCAAGCCCTCTTTGTTTCTCTGTGCTAGTAATTCCCTCTTTTCCTATACTGAGCAGCCTTTAAGGAGGTTCCTCAGCCATGTGGAAATGTTCTCCTTTTATTGATCAACTTGAGATCTGCTTTCCCTCTAGAAGCTCCCAGCATGATGAGCAGTAAGAGCAGAAATTAGGCCTTATAGCAGAAAATAAAAGGTAAAATAGATTAGGAATCAAGTTTTTGGGTTTTCAGCAACAAGCAGAGTTAATAGTCCATCGATGGTCACTCCATTTCCAAACCATCCCCAGGTGGTGTCTGTGGCAGGGGGCAGAACTGGAATTTTTGCTGGAGAAACCAGATTGATGTCCATCAAAGTGGAAGTCTTCAGAACTTTTCATTCGGATCTTATTCTCCCCAGTTAAATCTCCTTTCCCGTCTTTCCTGACATTGCAGCATTTATTAACATCCTGAATCTCCTTAGTTAAGGGAATGCAGAGTTTAAGATTAAACCTTTAGCACTTGATTTCCCTGACTTTAAGCTGCACTTCTAAATATTGGTTGGAAAACTCCGAGCAGCTCACCCTGTGGTCCTTTTATCATCAACAAGCAGGTGTTTCTCACCTTTAAGACAAGATGAATGGCCCTCTTGAAGGTCTTGTTTCCCCCCAAGGACCACTACAAAAGCTGAAGGCTTGCATAGCTGATTTTTAGCCACCTTAAGATAGGTTGTGATGAACCACTGACTGGCTTTGAACATGCTTTGAACATGCTATGAGCATGCCATGAACCTCTCCTGTTGGAACTTTGGACATGCTTGACCTCCACGTCCAGCTGAATGCTTTTGTGTATACATCCAATGCATTCTGTTGGTATAAAAATGCAGAAAATACATATATTTATATTTCTTGTGTTTAATGTACTCATACAGGGAATAGCTACTAAATACAGAGAGTGGGATCCTGCTGATTTTAATACATTTGAGTTCTGTTTCTGCCACCACTCCATCAGATGCTATTGGTCTATCTGCATCTATCAAGACAATTAAAATGCAATTCACTCTGAATGGCTGGAGGAGACCAGCTCCACCAGAGCTCTGTTTCTTATACATCAGCAGAGAGAATTTCATGGCTTTTTAGCTCAGAACTGAGCTGTTACAGACCCAGGTCAGCGTGCTTAAAAGTAGAGTTACTTGCCTGAGTGAGCAGTGAATGAAAACCATTAATGTCCCGGCATGCTCTGCTCACCAATACTCATTTTTGTTGTAGCCAGAGTTTCTTGGTGTGTTTCTGCTTCATTTAAACCTGTCAATACCCCAATTAGTGCTTGCCTCTCTTCCCCTGGGAGGGACATTTACACATGTCACTTCACAGCCTCCAAAATCTAAAAGACTTATGGGAATTGCTGGCTCATAAAATACCTCCTGATTAAAGCTTGTGTTTTCCAGTGGCTTTCTGCCTTTTTTTTTCTTTTTTTTTTTTTTGTGTTTTCCCATTTAAACTTGTTAACTATTCAGGTATTTTTAAGGAAAGGGCACAAATGGAAAGTTTAAAGCATTTCAACTTGTAAAAATAAAGAAGAGCTCTCTCCCATGTTATTCCACAGTGTTTTTAACTGATTTGCATTCAATAAGTCTCAAAAAATTAGAGCACTTTACAATAATACCAGTAACCCTCTCATTTAACATTAAAACTTGATGCCATCTCGATGGCAGACTGAATTCAATTTAACATCAAAGCATTGGAGAAATTATCTAAAATTACATATTGCTAGTTTTAACTGTTTAACATTCCTGCTCTTTCCAGCTTGGCTTTTATATAGGACAATGAAAGATCATAATTGATTTGGAAGAGAAAGTGGCCCAAGAAATTTATACTTAATGGAGACATTTATAATACTAATTCTTGGACATCCACACTTCACAACAATGGTAACATTAATATTGTCCATTAATTTTTGTGTAGGAAGATGGTCTTTGTCTAAGTCTCCCTAAATCACAATTATATACATGTTAATGTAATGTTTTATAGATTTCTGATCACTTATTTTTGTTTGGACAATTAGCCAGGTTTTGATGAAACTGATTTCCTGATGCCTCCTGTGAGTTACCAGAGTTTGTCACAAATTTCCAGAGGCTTTTACAGTGACTGACTGCAGGGAACAAACCTGTCAGCTTCTCATTTCCCCTTCCCTTTCTCCTGGTTATTAGGAAGAGCATTTGGACAAAATGGGAATTGCAGCTGCGTGGCAAAGCAAAAGAGAGTCACATTTATTTCAGAACCATGTCAAAGTCAGAGGAAAGAGCAGGAAATATAAGCAGCTGCTGGTCTCCTGTGTGTCATTTGAAGACAGCAGTTTGTGCTGTACAAACACAGAACAAATGCACCTCAGGAAGAGGAAAGAACTGAGAGAAAAGGCCTTTTTTTATTTTATTAATGTGTCTTTTGGTTAAAATTCGCAGTTGTCATGCAAAATAAATCAGCCTCTCTTCCTCTAATGTGACCTGAAACCACTTCTGAGTGAATAAGAGATGAACCCTAAATGTTCACAGCCTTTGCCCTGACACGTTCAATCAGATCTCGAGGCTCTGGTGGAGCTGCCAAGAACTCAAGACATCATTGTCATTCTTATTAAAGCTCAGCATCAAACAAGGCCTGTTTGAGCTTGGAAACACATGTTTGAATAATGCTAATAGTCAAATAACTTCATTTATGTCAGGGGAGGAGTGACATTTGAGGGTGTACAGAATCCATTTTCGCTCAAACTCAGTGATTTCTTTCTTTTTAGATTTTTTTTCAAAGATTACCTCTTATAGGTGTCCTAATATCCTAATAATTTAATTTTTACATACCACTGAGCTTCTTGTTTTGATGGGGGATTTTAAATGCAAATTTATGTAGCTGGGACATGGACTGGTCATGTCTTAATTTCTCTCTATTATTTATGTATCAGAATTCTCATGGACATCACTATTAATGGAAGCAAATAAAAGGCCTCCCTTTAGGGCAGGTTGGGGGTAGAAGGTAACTTGATTTTTTCTATTTTATTTAAAAATATTTTCAGGAATATATTTATGAATAAATTTTCCGAATTTATTTTGACTCCTGAAGCTCAAGCTGAGTAACTAATTCAGTCTGTCACATTAATTCATCAAATCTTTACTTCTCTCCTCAAATTTTTCAGGTTTACATGCTTGAAATTATTTTTTTTTCAGTTTGGAACATCAATGGCTATTAATTGCAGAACACTGAATTTTCAAATTTAAAATTCATGTTGTGTTAATTAGTGACACAATTCACCCAGTGTTGTTTCTGTTTGAGAGCTGCACAACAAATTCTTCCCTAATTCCAAGCATTACAGTAAGATTTTGTATTCTATTTTTACTTTTATGCTATATTTAAATATTTAAAATTGAATTTTTGAGGCATTTATCCTAAAAGAACGTGTCTCTCAGGAGGTTCACAACAAACAAACATGAGCAGGTCCCAAATGTGAAGTTAATTGTCAGAATCAGTGAATATTGGTACAAAGTAGTTGCCATTAATTACATGCAAATTATAGCAATGTATAATAACTTGTATACATAAAAATTGGGTGCTTATCTTTGTGTTAACGTATTTCTTTCACCCTTTGAGACATGCAGTTTGTTTTCTAGTCTTGGGAATCTCTCGAGGATGAGGACTAAGCCTGATTTTCACTTGCTGAACAGGTTGCAGTTTTACCAAAAACGCCTATATGCTTAAATTGAAGTGCTGAAGTTCTATTGATTAAAGATTCCCTTCTGGATTCAGAACACCATTTGATTTCCAGAGAGATGCTATTTAAGTAAACCAGAATGCTGCTTATCACAAAGGGAAAGCTGAAATTATCAATTTCAGCCACGCACTCACTGACTCCTGGAAGTTTACTAAATTTGAGAATAAATTAACAAATATATATCCATTAATTAAGGTATGAGAGTTCAATGTAAGTAATGTATTTATTGGGCTTTCTTTACCTGACCAAAAGTGGATTGAGGAAGAAGGAACTTCTTTTGGATTTAGAAAAATCACATTTGCCATGGAAGAAGAGAACTCTCACCGTGAGTGACCAGCATGGAAGGACATGTTGAATTTGGCTTAAATGCTACATTGGAATTTTAATTCATTTTATCAATAGATTTCAACTTTACTGCAGTTTTCTCTTACCACAACTATCTTCATTCACAATGTTCTTTAGACCCACAGTGGTTTAAAGGGCCATAGTCCCCTGTTCTAGAAGCTGTACAAGAAAACCAGATGTCATTGCAGGTTCCTGAGTGATCAGTGAAAAGGAGAGGCTTTTGAGGGCACAAATTATCAGACTGGATGGGCAACTCTTTGCATGGATCTTTCTTCCCATTGGGAAGTCTATGATGCCTATCTTGGCATAGCTGCTTGCAAGATGAATCCCGCTACAGTGATAGACTTTGCCCAAACTGGCCACATCAGAGATGCTCCAATTAAAGGGCCAAACTATGAGGTGGATGCTCTGGCAGAGAGGAGATCTTCAAACCAGGAGAATTGTGGAATCACAGAATGGTTTGGGTTTGAAGGGTCCTTAAATCTCATCTCTTTCCAAACCCCTGCCATGAGTAGGGACACCTTCCATTAGCACAGGTTGCTCCGAGCCCCGTCCAACCTGGCCTTGGACACTTCCAGAATGGGATATCAAGGAGCAGTGGAGACATGGTGAGATGTTCACATACTGGGATTCCAGGACTGAACACACCCAAATTCACCCTGTGCTCAGTTATCTCCAGACCATCTCATCACTGGCTTTGCTCCTCTGCTGCATTTCCCCATCTTCTCTTTGAAGAGCAGCCCAAATCTGCCCTGCTGGTTGGCCATGAACAGCAACCCATCCTTCAGTACAGCTCAAAACACACTGCAGGGGCACGTGGCATGTCCCCACCACTTGTGGTGCACAGTGTTGTATTCCTCTCCTTCTGCCAAGCAAAAATACCACTTAGAGATGGTTCTTACACATGCTGAGAACTTCAACCAGTCATTTATAAGTCATTTATAAATGCTACAAGGATATTTAATGTTAAATTACAAATTGGAATCAAGTGAGCCTCTTAGTTTGAGGGTTGTTTCTCCCTGTGTGGCCATTTCCATCTATGAGCTGAAAGACAGAAAAAAGTACTTACTCTCCTCCCAGCTCTCTAAATAATTAAAATTTATGTGAATTTCAGTTTCCTAGTAATTTGTGAATATTAATTGTAAAAGGATTCAAAAGTTTCTGGGACTTTACACAAGCTTTATGCAACTTTATCCTCCTTATTTTGGAAAATAAGACTGGTCTACCTCAAGGTAATTACATTATTTCACTTTTGCTTGCATTCAGTTCCTGATGAAACAACAGCAGCAGAGAAAAGCAAGTCAGATTAAGTAAAATTTGCTGTATTTTAGGAAAATAAAAAAATAAATAAATTTCAGATTCAGTTTTCTTCAGGAGTGGTCAAAAGGTTCTGGTTTTGTCTGAGCCAGTTTCATGATTCTAAAGTGTAACCCTGACTACTGAATTTTGCACCTTGGATTTTAATGATGAAGTTGTTAATATATAAAGCAAATATAATATTAATGAGAAATACAGTTTATATCAATAATAAAATTAATTACAATAATATGTTTCTCTACAGTAATGTAGCACTAATATTTAGTGCTATAATAAATAATGATTTGGTAATACAACAAATAATACTGTAATTAAATAATTTTTAATTGCTCCTTACTGGGTTGCCAGGAAGAAAGGGGAAAACAATGGGTTCCCTTTCCAACTGGAGGTCCAGCTTTAAGCAGAGCAGACTCTTGGATTAATGTTGCTGGAAGGGGCACGCAGACCTTGAAAATGGAAATTGTCGTGCCTATCAACTGTAGCTTGTACCTTGTCCAGTTTTGACCAGTAGATCTTTGACTATGCCCAGCACCACATGACATCCTTCTGCAGAATGACATTTATAACCCCAGAGGAAAGAGATTTGGATTAATTTGTCCCATTGAGAAACTACTCCAAAATTGTGGAACGTGGCTCTATGGATTCCTTGAACATGCACAAAATTCCCTTATATAAACACACATCATCTGTATATAAAGTTGGAGAGGAATAAGTGATACACACATTTAATATGATATCTGAATCATCTCGATATATTTCTAAATGCCTCCACTTTTTTCAGACATCCCGAGAGAATCTCTCATGGATATGTAGTGCAGATTTAGTTTGCTTATTTACAGTTTCCTGGATTATTTTGTCAGTAAAGCACCAGCATATTTATCTCAGTTATTTGCATCAGTAATTTGATTAAAGATAGTTGAGGGATGAAGAAAAACGTTGCCTAAAATATCCTTGGTAACGTGGCTTTGTTACCAGAAGTCTTTTGACATAGAGAAAGATAAAAAGAAGAGCTTATGGTTTAGTATCATTGGAGATAAATTGTGAAGAGTAAAAAATCAGCTTTGGAGGAAGGGGAAATATTTAGCTGTGAGGCATTGCTATGGCAATAAGGAATCCGTGTGGAAGATTATGTGAGAAGAAGGGAAGGATAAGCAGGGATAAAGCTGTTTCTGAGGAATAAACTCATCTTTCTTTACATGTTTTTATGCTGCTCTTATTAAGAAAGTACGTTGGGGAAAAAAAATTGAGCTTCACAAGCCTGACTGTGGTTTTTAGAAAGCAAGAAAGAGAGCAGTGGTGTTTGGTTTGGCACTGTCACCCATCATGGGACAGGAAAGTGAGGCAGGAGTCTCTGAGGCAGGTTCCTGGATGTCCATGGGATGTCCATGGGATGTCCATGATTCATTCCTCAGCTCCTGCGTGGCCTTAGCACTTGTTTTCACCATCCCCACAGAAACTCCAGGTAGGAGATACAGGTGGGAAGGAGGACTGCAGCCGTAGACGAAAATCACTTAGGGCACTTGGGAGGGTGGCACGACTTAATTAAGGATGGGAAATTAAGTTGGAGGAGGCAAACATTGCCACAGGGGTTGGGAATGTGATAGAACCTTAGGAGGTTGCATCAGGAAGAGGAGAGGGACAGGGGAAAGGGACAAGTGTGTTTCAGGGAGGGGAGAGAGATGTGCAGAGGAAGGGACTTGTGGGAGGCTTGGGAGGTTATGGAAGGAAGAAAGGTGGCACAAGCTAATGGTGGTAATGTGGACTCCTTAACAGCCTGCCATGCCTTTGAATTGGGTCTCTTGTTGATGAACAAAATGCATAAAAGGATATATGGGGCTATTCTAGGAAGAATTTCAGGGGCTGCCCAGAGAGGGTTGGAGTGCCCAGCCCTGGAGGTGCCCAAGGCAGGACTGGCCGTGGCACTCAGTGCTCTGGGCTGGGGGACAAGGTGGGCATCGGGCACAGGGTGGGCTCCCTGGGCTGGCAGGGCTTTTCCAGCCTTGGGGATTCTGGAATTCTGTGGCAAGTGCAGTTACCTGCAGCTGCACAGCCCTGGGGTTTGGAAGCAACAAGCAAATGGGCACAAAAAAGTGATTTTCTGGAACTAACCTCCTTGTGGGTCCCAATACACTGACAGACAGCAGGTGAAACAGAGGCCCTTTTCATTCTCTGAAAGATGGAATCAGACTCATCCTAATACTCTATTCTGATTATTTATCATTTCTTCTCTTTGAATGCTCCTCTGGGACAAAACTAGTGGGTACATAATACCCAACCAGTTAAACAAGATGTACTTCATCACTAGTGCACATCAGTGCCCAGGGAGCCTCGTGTCTCACACAAGAGCTTTCTAAGAGTTCTCCCTGTAATTAGATCCCATTCATAACTCAAATCCACGGCTCCGTGGCCCTGTTAATCTTCAAATCAGTTTGTTTTGGTTCAGGAAGCCTTTGAAAAGGAAGGGCTGCATCCTGACATATTGTCATATCCAAGCATTAACAGCTCTGGCATGTGAAAAGGTCATGCCACCAAGTATTAGCATTACAGGATTGCAATTACAGTAATTAATTTCAATAAGGATTTTTATTCTGCTGTGAGGCTGTAGCTGCAATCTAAGCAGGAGGAAAGACTGGGAAGGCCTCAAATCAGGTCCTCTGCCAATGTCATCTGATTAAAACAGGGACCCAGGGAGGTTCAGATGGAATGAGTGAGTTGTTCTGATAAGAAGAGGCAAGAGTTCATGCATGAAAACCAGGGCAGTGGGGCTGTGGCAGGAGACAGCCCTGCAGTGCAGCAGCTCCCAGAGGGACTCTGCTGGCATCTCCTGTGCTTTAAAGGAGATTCCTTCAGAGGAGAGCAGCTCCCTGTGCTGCCCAGGGCTTTTTCCAGCCTCTCCCGACAAGGACTGAAAGTCAGGTTCCTGGGCTTTGGTTCCTCCTTGTCACATAAGCCCAGATATTATTCCTTGGTGGACAAAGCACATGGGAATGAAAGCACAAGACACCAAAGACACAACCATGTTTTGGGGGGGTTGCAGTAGAACACTCTGAGAATGTTTTCTTCCTATTTCCAGAAGATTTCCATTCCAAAATGTGAAAATACTTGGGGATTTAAGACTAGCCTTGCTAACAAGAGAGTACTTTCTTCAGCATTAAAATTTAGGCCCTTTTTAAAAGAATGGTTAACTAAGTTGACAGGTATGTCCAAACTGTTCTGCAAATACCTTCTGAATACAATAAAAACTGAAATCTAGCTGGGTTTATTGTCAGTTTAATTATACTTCCACCAGTACAGTTCAGCTGCACACTCAACACATGCATGGACTGTAAGCTCTTTGGTGCAGAGCCTTTCTTTTAATTTTGTGCAACTCCTGGTTTAATTGAGCCCTCATTTTGATAGACCATTCCTGTCATACACACTTGTAACTGTCAGCAAATAAAACAGTGGCTCATCAGAAGGAGTAAGACATTTTTATCAGTTCTTTATTTGCCCCATCTGAATGCTTATTAGTTACAGTACTTTCATGTACTGGGAATATTGGATATTGCATTATGTTACAAGTCTTCTTGTGAGCAGCAAAACAAATGAAGCCAGACTTTCTTTGGATTCTCTTCTTCCCTCTACAGCCCTGTTGTGCAGTTCCACCTTCAGTCTTAAGAGAGGTTTTTTTACATGGAAACAAAAGTGAAATACTCATATTTTTGCCCATCTGGTCGAATATGGACAAGCTGGATGAGACACAGACTGAAGGGCCAACCCTGTTTCATCACACCTGTCAGCTCACTGAGGAACAATGCTTTTTGTTGTTTTGTGTGTTTCCAGTTCCAGCCATGATAACTTCCTATCCAAACACCACCCTGGCAACACAAGGACAGAAGAAGGAGATGAGCTGCACGGCACATGGAGAGAAGCCCATCATAGTCCGCTGGGAAAAGGAAGACAGAATCATTAACCCTGAGATGTCCCGTTACCTTGTTTCCACCAAGGAAGTTGGAGATGAAGTGATCTCTACTCTGCAGGTAAGAAAAAGTGACTCACGACTCCTCTAGATGTGCCAGAGTGTGCTTGGTTTGGTGCTGATAGGGATACACATCTCCCTCTTCCCAGCAGCATCAGATCTGCCCATAGAGCAGCCCTGGAAAGCTGGCAGCAAGAGGAGGCAGAGGAAACCTGTGCATCCCACCTCTCCCAAAAAACTAGTCTCCATCTTCCCATACTCCAGAGGCAGCAAGAGGATGGTCCAGGCTCAGCCCTGCATCCTTTCTGCCTCAGGAGCAGCATGGCTCGTATCCTTCCCTGGCAGCACAGCCCAGGTTTGGGAGCACTGCTGAGAAACACAAGGAAAGTATCTTCCCCCCAGGGCTGATTTGGGCCAGCTTTACCCTCACCCAAATCATTAAGCTGTTGTGAGATAAAAATGCTGTCTTTCCAAAGTGCTTTTCTCCATCCTTTTCATTCTGTGGGGTTTGTGAGACCACTTTAAGAAGTCGGGTTAGTCATCACATTCAAAGTGGTGTTTTGCATGTGCCTTTATGAAATCTGAGAGAATTAAAAAAAAAAATTAAATAAATCATTTCGATTTTCACTCAAAAATCTTGATTATCCATTTTCAGTCACGTTTTTAAAAGGTATTTATTATGCTCAAGGAACTATTTCCCCAGCTCTCTGGTGACTGTCTAAATTCTAGTGTAACTCTTACAAAAGATCTCTTTCTTTATTAGCCAAAAATTGTGTTGGATGATATCCAGCAAAAAATCTGGATCTGCTCTCTGTGAGGGAGCTTTGTCGTTGATTTCTATGAAGAAAAATAAATGTTATCTGTGACTTTGTTCATATTAGCATTTTTGTGTTACAAATAACATTTAATTACAGGATAGACTCCTAGACCTCTCTGCCCTCATTCTTATTCACTTTAATAAGATAGACCCTGGATGCACAACAAGATTTCTCTTTGGAAGGCTGGACACCTGTTTGGAGAATTCTCTCCTGGATCAGTTGTGTATGGAAGGGGTGTTTTACATCCATATGTGTGTTACATACAAAACCTGTCACTTCTGAGAGACAAAACACCCCCAAAAGTAGAAAATGTCAGGATTAAGGCTTTGAACCCAGTGCCTTTGCAGGACCATGTGACCTTTAGCTGTGCACTCAGCTTTTGTTTTCTGCAGGACCCCTTGCATTTTTCTGCAGTTGAGAGACACTGTGGGATGCAGGGCTGATCACTGAAACCCAACTCCTCCCAGGTGGCCAATAATTGTGTGTTCTTTGTTATCTAGGTGCTTGCCCTGAGCCCTTGGGGGTCTGATATGCAGAAGTCCCAAGCCCTCATAGGTGCAGCTTAACTGGTGGAAGTTGTTAGGAACACATGACAGGCTATTTATTGCTAAGGACTCTGATGGGGGGGTAGGAAGGTCCTACATGTGCCAAACTGGGCTCTGGAAATCTTTGTTTCCCTATCTTAAAGCTCAGTCACACATGCAACTTAACACAGCTTGACACGTTGCCACATCTCAGATGATAACTCTCCAATTTCCCTACAGAGAGTGGGAAATTAATCTATTTATTTTAACCAGTGGTGACTGAGGGTTGTGCTCATATTACCTTGGTTTTGCTGAGGGATAAAGAGCACGTGGAGTTACCATGGCTCAGCTAATACGTGGCAACTTGTCCATCAGCCACAAAGATTATCATACACCTGGTTCCTTAATTCCCCATATGAAAGGGTGGTAATACTCTTCATGGTGTCAGGAATAAATTCACTCATGCTTCTGAAATGGGTGTTGCTTAGGTGAGTGCACAGAAAATGCTGTGAGAGAATGAATGTCTGTTTTGAGGGCACAGTTTGAACTGTGTGCAGTAAATAGAGTGTGGAGCAGCACAATGAACAATGAGAAGAATATGGTATTTCAAATACCTGCTCCTTTTAAAAAAAACCCCTTTCCCTCTTGCACTTTGAACAAAGCAGTGGTCCTGTAGAAGAATATAATTATGATCATGCATATAAATATTATATATAAATTTCCATGCTATTAAACCACAAATTGAAAAGAAAGACCACACAAACCTCTCTTATGAGGCGCCACGCTGAATGTGCAGGGTTCAGCAGTGTTTGAACCTTTCTTTCCTCCACACAGACTTCAGCCACTTGAGTTATTTTCAGAAATGACTGGGGAAAAAATTTGGAGGCAGCAGGAGGCACCATTTTGCACGGAAAATTTCAGCCAACAGTTAAATACTTGGCAAACCTGCGAGTAAGTGGAAACAGGAATCCTATGGAGAAGCTGCAGGAATAGGTGGTGCTCCAGCTCCTGACTACACGTGTAGAGCTGATAAGCTGTTTCCTCAGCCAGGTGTTGCTGGGTTTGCTAAGGCTCAGTGTTTTGGATGCTTTGCTGTGCATATGTGTGTGGATAACATGCAATATCTGCTCACTGCTGCCAAGTCAAACAGTTTGGACAATTTTTCTTGCACCACTCAGTAAAGCCGGTGGTTGATTTTCTCTGCTTGCTGTTCAATCCATCTCTTCTTTCCAAACCACCCATAGATTTTGCCAACTGTGCGTGAAGATTCTGGCTTTTTTTCCTGCCACGCCATCAATTCTTACGGGGAGGATCGTGGAATAATTCAGCTCACAGTGCAAGGTAGGAAGAGGACAACATAAGGAAAAAAACACAGCTGTTGTGGGACAGTAAGTGTGTGACATCCTCAGAAATCTGCTGGGGGAGGGAGGCTCTGATTCCTAATTAAACATATTCCCCATTGTCATAGAAATGAGGAGCTGCATGAAGATGTTCAGCCTTTCATTTTCCAGCATTACAGATAAAATCAAAATAAAGGATGAGCTCGAGTCTGTACCAATTAATAAGAATTTTTCTTAAATACACCCACTGACAGTCTGCTAAATACTTAAAACATCCTCAGTGGGGTCTGTGGAAGTGAGGGGGTTACTTTTGAGGAGAGGAAGGACGGGGCTGCATTTGTTTTTAAAGAACAAATGTGCTTAGAACTCAAGTCTGAAATAAAAGCAAAGGTGTTCTCACTTCATCTGTAGAGCAACGTTAAACCCACTGTGGAACTTCAAGCCAAATATTTCAAGTTTAATCAGTCAAAATAAATGGTGGGCACTTTGCACGATGCAATCTCGAGGAACTTCACATGTCCTGGGGCTGGGGTTCCCCTCCCACAGGGTTCCTTCACTCCTGGTGACAGTATTTGGGATGCAGAGCATGGGCAGGGCTCAGCCTCTGGCCACTGCTCAGCTCTCCTTCACGTACCTGTGTGCCTTTGAGCATCCAAATTTCAAAACCCACACAGCAAATTGCTAGAACTTGGGAATTTCTCTCTCCCTGCTCTTGATTCCAAGCAACAGCAGATCCCAGCGAGTGCCTGAGGCAGCCCTGTGGACAAATGCAGCTGGAGTTTGGGGACAGGTTCCCAGTTATGCTCATCTAAAGTGCCACAGCAATTCAAGGGGGCATTAGGATGGGTCTGGGTGCTATTTATTTACAACTTTGGAGACACCAATAAGCTTGTGGAGTGATTTTATACTGTTAACAAGAAAATTTTGTTACTAAATTAAGACTTTTAAACACTCTCAAAGAGATAGAAACTTTGCTCCCCCAATCACCACCATATTAAGCACTTTTGAGTTTAGCATTCGTATTTTAAACAAAAAAAGTCACGTTTTGTGTGAAATCTGTCAAAGTGGAACGTGGTGCTTGAGGCAAAGCATCTTTTCTAGCATGAAAGGCCAAACTGGAGCACTCTTAAGGAAATGCAACTCCATGTTGCATGTAAGATGGTAAAGAGAAGGATTCAAGATGACAGCAGTGACTTGAAAAGGGACTGTTCTGAGGACTTTGGGCAGGTGATGAACTGCACCAGGGTGCTAATGAGGGCTCAGCACCAGGGAGTTCATTGATGGGACTTTCTTAAGGGCTTTGTTCTCACTAAAACTCCATGTGTGTTTGCTCAGAACCCCCGGACCCTCCCGAGATAGAAATCCGCGAGGTGAGAGCCCGCAGCATCGCCCTCAGGTGGACCATGGGCTTTGATGGCAACAGCCCCATCACCGGCTACGACATCGAGTGCAAGAACAAGTCTGGTAAGAAACAACCTCCCCTGAAGGGATTCCCACCATCAGTCATTCATCACTGGCTTTGCACGGCCAGAGATAATTCAGGAATTGCAAGTGTCTGATGGAAATTTTTATCACGGTTTATTTAATATCGCACGGGGAGATTTATCTTCATTTGTTGTCTTTTCTTTTAGGGAAGAATATTAAGTTTAGAGATCACTGCTTTTCCCCTTTTAGCAGAGAAATCTGCATGGAAGGGGAATAAATGTTGATGTAAAACAAACCTTTCTAGGTGACAGCTGATATGATGGGCTTGCTGTTCTTATCTTTTATCCACTTGGATTTTATATCTTTAATTTTATATTTTTTTCTCTGTAGGGGAAAATACGTGCCTTTACAAATTATCTTTCCCTGTAGGGCTCATTTTTAGTAGTTATTTTCTATTGATATATGAGTGTATGGTATTTTCCCTGGAAAATTAGCAGTGCAAAAGGGTAGTTATGAGAAATTTTAGACAAAGAAAGCTGTGTGGTAGTTTGCTGAGCACTGAAGTCCGAAAACTATTCCTGTTCCTGTATTTATTAAACATTAAAATATTCCTTTGTCACTTGAAATCTGAAAACTCTCTAAATTTGTTTGAACTGGGTTCATGATTTCAGATCACACTTCTAATTAGGGACATTGTTAAACACCATCCCTGCTTCAGGATTTGAGAAGGGACGAGAAAGGAAATTGCTGTGGAACAATATTGTCATATTTCATGCAGGATTAAAAAGACAGAGAAATTACATTGTACTGTTTCATGTTGGGGTTTGCTGCACTATAGGTGAGGGAATATAATCCATTAATAGGAACACTCCATGTGTGCTTATCAGTGAGATATTCTGTTTATCAAAGCAGCTCTGGTACATTTATAGACTTCTGCCTTTAGTTCTGAGAAATAAAAATGTACTTATCCATAAAATTCACAAATTCACCTCTTTTTGTTTAAATTATTCTACTACCTATCTTTAGTATTCTTCATTTATCTACATTGGGTGTTTCTTATGTGCTTTAATTAGTGGGGCAAAAATGTTGTGATGTTTTCATTACTAGATATAACCTTTTCCAGAGTGTTAAATCACCAGTCACCATTCTTGCACTGGCTTTGCAAGTGGAATTGATAATGTGCAGGTGAGTGAGGTACCTGAAAGAGGAGAGGTGAAAATTCTCCACTGAGGCCACAGTCAGGAATTGCAGCTTTGGAGTTGTCAGATAGGCAAAGATGCCTTCAAGGGACATTTATACCTAAAACTTTCTGGGCTTTGCTTTCTATTTGATCATTTCTCCTTCTTTCCAACCACCCACCTCCTCCAGAGCAGTTTTTGAAAGTCATTCTTGCCCGACAGGCTCCTTTCTCACCCCAAAGCATCACTTGTGTTTCTGAATCATGTAACTCAATATAATCCCTTCTTGGAAGACTGAGCTGCATCCCTTTGTTTGAAGCAGTGACGGGAAGGGACTCCAGAGCTCTAAAATATCTTTCTTAGATTTAGTTCAATGTTTCCACGTGATAATGCAGGCAGAGATTAAGTGGTAATCACCATGAACTTGCACTGCAAAATGTTGTCTCTCTAATGTGACGTGATAAATCAGTAGCAAAACAGCAAATGAAACATCATCAGATTGATGGAAACATCAAGACAAAACATACTGATAAAGGTTAGGAAATTTAAAGAAAGGAAAAGAAGTGTGTGGCAGAATTGGTGTTGAATATTTCTTTATGTAAATATGAAGATAAATCCTGGAGGTCATGTCCTAAAAAGAGCAGATTATCTTCTTCTCACTGCCAACAACAGAAATGTCATTTTTTGGAATCAGAGGCTGAATGTTTGGAGAAATAGGATGAGGGTTTTGAATCCTTGCACACAATTTTTGTTATTAATTAAATCAACAAGAAGATGAAATCCCAAAATGGCAATAAAAGAACTTGCAAAGGGTAGTTAGGGGGAACTTAGAACAAAGAGGGGGAATTAAGAAAACTTCTCAGTGTCCTGATATTAAAGGGAGGAAAGAAAATTTAGGTTATGCGTTCCCAACACGTGTTAAACTCAAAGAACATCCTGGCAACACCAAAATAAAGCTGTAAGTTGCATAGTTGTGTTTAGTGGGAATTTTCTACCTCTGCTGCCTGCCCTGAGCACCCAGAAATGAGTTTTCACCAGAATGCATCATCTAAGGCTTCTCAAGAAGGGAAAATGAAGACTTTTAAGTTTCAAAGAACACACAGGTGACAACATATCACACATGGACTTCACTATATCTTGCTGCCCTCGTGTATCCAATCATAAAAACACAGAATTTGGGCTGGAGAAGACCTTTAAGATGGTTGAGTCCTGTCATTAACCCAGCACTGCTGATATTTACCCCATCAGACAAAAAAGACACATTATTTACCCTTTAAGAGGAGCCCAGAGTTGCCTGTCACACGGGTGGGTGGCATCTGCAGGGTCCAGTTGCAGGAGCACTGGGGATACCAGGAGTTCAGGAGGGACAACACCAGGCACTCAGACCTGGCCCTTCATGGAAACCAACCCTGTGCAGCCCCCAGACCTTCCCAGGGCAGGTCTGAGACCTTCACACCTTTCTCCTCATCCCTTTTTAATCTTTACACCATTTGGGAAATCTTAGGCACAAACTGAGCACCAGCTCTGCTCAGCTGCGCTGTCTTGTGCTATCAGAGTGCCCTGGGCATCAAACGGGGACCCAAATTTCTTGGCAGAGCTGGGGGTGACCCCAAAACCTGCCCCGGGCTCGGGGCTGGTGCGGTACCGGCAGTGACCACCAGGTGGCAGCACCAGCCAGGCTCCGGCGCATCCCAAAATCCCTCCAAAATCCCCCAAATCTCCATCCTTCCTCCTGGAAACGGGCGGGAGCTGCTGGGGTTCGGTTTTGTAGATCAGTCTGTGAGAACGCAGGGAAATTTTTTTTGTATAATACTGAGAAAAGCCCGGGCGTGACATTTAATGAATGGAATAAAAAAGAAGTTAAAAACTTCATCCTTCCTTTTTCGGGAGGTTTTAGTTTGTTGGTTTAGTTTGGTTTGGTTTGGTTTGGTTGGTTTGGATTTTTTTGTTTTGTTTTTGTTTAGGTTTTTTTTTGTTTGGTTTGGGTCTTTTACTGTTTGGGTTTTTTGGGTTTTGTTTTGTTTATATGTTTGTTTTCTGTACTTTGCCAGCCTTTCTGCATAAGTAGATTTTAGAATGCTCTGCAACAACAATAAAAACCAGAAGAGCCAATAATCAGCCTTAAGACCTCACTTACTTATCATGTGGACATATCCAAATATTTTTAGGGTTTGCCAGAAGAAAACAAAATTAACTTTTTTTTCCCCTTTCCTTTTTTTTCTTACTAACACTGAATTTTTTTAAAATTGGAGAGGATTCTTTTTCTCTCTGGGCTGATTTGTTTTGGAAGGATTGCATTTGTTCATTTTAACCTTCAAAAAGGGGTTACCTATATCAAAATAAGCTCCTGAACTCCATGCATTAGCCATAAATAAACACTGGAAACCTGTGTTTAGAAGAACAGGAGACTGGGAGTTTTCATCTCTCTTTCTCCAGGGGATGTAATTACTAAATCTACTAAAAATCACTGGAATTTTTCAAATTTCTTTGATTTCAGTAATTAATATATACTACAGGGTTCTATCAGAGATGAGTATTTTAAGCAACCAAGTGAAAGCTAAAGCAATCTGATAATATACAGACTATATTAAATTCTCATTATCCTAGAGGGAAATGTAACACAATCTTTTCTTGAAATTCCTTTCCTTTTGGGGTGGCACAGAGTCTCCTTCTGTGCTTATATGACATTTAACTCATGGTTAAAACCTGCTGGTTAAAACTCTGTAAAGTTTAAGAAATCCTCTAAAGTTGCAGCAAACTGAGAGCAAATTGTAGAAGTTCTGCCTGCAGATAAATCCTTCAGAGGAAAGTATCCCACAGAGAAACCTGTGACAAACTCAGTTACCAAGTTAAAACATATTGAAGGGATTTTAGCTGTCACTTAAATGCCTGACTCCTGAATTTTCCCCATTTAAACAAAGCCACTTGGATACAAACAGTCCCTGGAACCAGCCAATGTGCAGGTGTCAATGTGACAACTCGTGCATCTTTTACCAAACTCGAACAAAAGACTTTCCAGTGTCTGTGCAGGTATTTTGTATCTGGGTGAGTTTTCTATTTTTAAACTAATCTTTCTTACCTGCTGAGCTTCCTGCAATCCTGCAGTGACCCAGACTGTAAAACACTCCTGAGAGCCTCCAGGGACATCCCCACAGGATGCTGCAGAGGTTAAAGGAGGAACATCACCGGCAGGAAGAAAGAAATGAAGGATGGCACCCCACAAAAGATGCTTTAAACTGATACATTCTCTTATTTTCTTTTTTTTTTTCTGCAGCAATTTAATGTTTGGATGAAAACAGGGGTTTCATCCTGTTGGCCCTGTTTAGCCAATTCCATCCTTTTTCCTATTACCTGTCTAGATAATTTATTAAAAACGTAACAGGCAGATGAATAGTAAGCACAAATAATAACAATTTACTCCTCCTTTTACAGATATACACAGACAGCTGAGAGGGTCCTACATCCCCCTTGTTTTAAACAGCTCCTGCATCCTAAAATGAGGCAGGGAAAGAGCCCAGTCCTGGAGGGTGCTGAGCCCTATGTGGTAAATACTCCAGCTCATGCTCACTGTGTGCTCCTGGAGTTTGGGATCAAGCCTTCTGACTGCTCCTTGTTATAAGAGCCCTCCAATAGAATCATGGAATCATTCAGGCTGGAAAAGATCTCCAGGATCACCAAGCCCACCCTGTGCCCGATGCCCACCTTGTCCCCCAGCCCAGAGCACTGAGTGCCACGGCCAGTCCTGCCTTGGGCCCCTCCAGGGCTGGGCACTCCAACCCTCCCTGGCAGCCCCTGCCAAGGCCTGACCACCCTTTGCAGGCACAAATTCCTCCTGCTGTCCCTCCTGTCCCTGCCCTGGCCCAGCCTGAGCCTGTTCCCTCTGCTCCTGTCCCTGTTCCCTGGGAGAAGATCCCAACCCTGCCCTGGATCCATCAGGGACTTGCAGAGCCAGAAGGTCCCCCCTGAGCCACTCCTGTTTATTAACTCCCTTTTTCCCCCCTTGTTTTGGAGCACAGTCAACTCTCTTGCTGAGTGAGGATCCCTTTGGAGCAGCAGCTCCTGTGTCTTTCACAGTTATTCCAATGCAGCAAATAGTAAAAGAACACACTCACAAAACTAGGGAATCACCTCCTCAAAGAGTAGCTATTGCCTTGGATTTGCTGATGGCCCCAGAGCTGAGATCCCATTGCTCACAGCAGCCCACCTGGAGCAGCCAGGAGTGCTGTCCAGGAAGGTGATCCCTGGATTTGCCCATAACATCAGTCATTTTCTGGCTTGACCAGCAATCCTGCTTGGTGAGACAATTTAACCACATGCTCATGCCAGCCATGTTAACATCACCATTTAATTGTCTGTCTTTATTAATATTTCTTCTCAAACAGACTCCTGGGATTCTGTTCAGAGGACCAGAGACGTTTCCCCTCAGCTGAACCAGGCCACCATCATTGACCTGCATCCCTCCTCCACCTACAACATCCGCATGTACGCCAAGAACCGCATCGGCAAGAGCGAGGCCAGCAACGAGCTCACCATCACCACGGATGAAGCAGGTACCCCCTGGCTTTGCAGTACCCAAATTGTGCCGGGAACTATCCCTTTTTGACGTCAGGAACCCTCACCTGACATGCTGCTGGTGTGGCTGCAGCTGCACCGAAGGAAAGACTGAGTTGTTCCCAGGGAATGTTGTAATTAAAGCTGTTCGGTGGCATCTAGTGGTCAGAGGAGACATTGTGCTCCAAATTTTCAGCGTGTGCTCCTGGAAATAACACACCTCTACCTACAGTGAGGCAACTCAACCAGCACCATCCTATTTTTAGTGGTGGTTCCTCCCCTGTGGGGATTGTGGCTTTCCTTAGATGCTCAGGTATTGATATAGGTAATTAATTTACCTCCCTTTGAGAACATTGATACACATAAATCAAATCTTCCTGAATATTCCATCACTCAACCCACCCACCATTTAGTTTTCTGATCTCTGTCTATGAGTCATTTGGCTGTCATTAATTGCTGTCATTAATTACTCTCACCTTTGTTTCCACATATCACAGAATCATTTAGGTTGGGAAAGACCTCCAAGATCATTGAGTCCAACCTTTTATTTTCACCTTTAACCTTTTATTCTCCTACATCATTACAAGGTTCTGTACCAGGGGCTTTTTCACTGTTTCAGCAATTAGAAATGAAAATGTTGAGTGGCCACAAAAACTCCTGCCAGGCACACACTGCAATCATATACAGTGTACCAAGGTGCTGAGAGCAACCCAAGCAGCTTCAACATCCTTGGAAGCTGCATGGAATCACTCTAAAAAATCTTGACCTCAAAGGAACTTGTTCATTCATATTTGAAAACATCATTTTTGGCCTGCCAATTTTATTTTTCCTGTGATCTTATGCTAAGCCAGGATTTCTTCCTTCTTTGGGGATTTAAAGAGGGCAAGTGCAGTGCAAGTAGCTGATGGAAAGTGCCCTGGTGGTGAAAACTCTCCTGCCTTTTCAAGCTTCATGTTGGTCTTTATTAAACACTTGGTGACTATTTGCAGTTCAGCTCATGTGAATAGAACTGTAATTCCCACTCCTTTCCTCTGTGGGTGAATTCACTACAGTGAAACTCTACCTTTTGTCAGGAGAATGTGTTTTTGGTTCCGAGGGACTTCCTGAGTAAGAACAGGACACAAGGGCTCACGGCGTAAAGCTGGAGACACAAACTTCATTCCTTTTTTCATCCTAGGGGAAGGAAACCCTTCAGTGAACAGCTTTATTCATGGGGAATAGTTTGTTTGCATAATATTTATCACTTGATCAGGGTTTTTCCTCTTTGTTCGAGGAACGTGTGAAATCACTAGAGAAAACAGACCAGCCATTCTTCCAGGCAGCATCATCTGTAGCCCCCCAAAGCCCATCCTCCCTTATGCATATACATCAAAGTACAGGGGTGGGTCTTGGATCTGCTCTCTGATGCTTATTCACCCATGCTTATAATATTTTCATTTGCCAAGTTTTTCCTCGCTGATAATTAAGTTGTCAGGATCAGCAGCTGGTCTTGAAATAAAAAAAACCCCAGCTTCCTCATGAACAGGGTGGAACCTTAACATCACATTTTATTCAGTTCTTTGAAACCAAGTTTCAGAATAAATGATCCTTTTGTTGCTGTCTTTTAAGGAGCCTCTGTTGGGAGGAAAAGACCAGCAGTGTGGAACTGTATTCAAAAGTCACTGATCTGCCTAGAGAAGAGTTGGGAGAGAGGAGGTCAGGCTTAGGCAGGGTATGTGATGTTTTTCTCCTGGGGTTTTATTTCAGGTGATGGGAAACGTAATTTTCAAAGCTTGCAGACCACATCTTCCTTCCCATGCAACCCCAGTAAGCTCATGTGTTGGAAAATAGATGCAAGTACACACTTGCACTAACACCTGTCAGGAAAAAAGAAGCATTATGGACGTTGGTTAATAGAGAAATCAATAGAGGAAACTGGGATATCTGGGCTTTCTTTATGTCCTTGCCACAAACTCCCTATGGCATTAAGTAAGTAAAACAAATGACTTCTTACTGAGCATTTCACCATGGTATGCTGGGAGCAGTTAACTATTCAGATCTGTAAAAAATTTGGGGTCTTTCAAGGAAAAGTCAAGATTTTAAGGGGCACATTTTAAACCCCACTTTTAGGATCAAATGCTTTGCTCAAATTCCACTACATTATAATGTACCTCAGAGAAATGGCATTCATTTTTGTTAACAGGGGGACAGAATCAAGGTCAGGCTTCAAAAAATTCATAGAGATCTCATTTTTACCAGGGGACTTTTTCCTCTTCTCCTTCCTTTATATTAATGCAAGAGGAATGGAAATAAAGTCCTTTCAAGCTTTGGAAATGTCCCATATGAAGGACAGTCAGGAATGGCAGAGAATAGGGCATATTTAATAACTTAAACATATTATAGGCTGTATTCTTTGTCTCTCTGCTTTCATCAGTTACAGCAAAACGTTCTGGTTCCTTTCACCACAGCTGTCATTTACTGCTGCTCCACCTCTAACAGCCCCATCTCACCCTCTTTATTGCTTTACTTCCTTTGTCATGCTATTACACTTTATTTAATGCCTTTCACTGAGGCCATATTCTGCATCAAGGGAACCCTCTGCAGCAGCTCGAGGTGACTCCATCCCCTTCCTCAGATCTCTCTTTGCCAGTGATTTACCTCGCTGAGCAAGCAATTC
Source organism: Campylorhamphus procurvoides (assembly GCA_013396655.1). NCBI lineage: Eukaryota > Metazoa > Chordata > Aves > Passeriformes > Dendrocolaptidae > Campylorhamphus > Campylorhamphus procurvoides. The sequence goes on from WBMV01001407.1 coordinate 24,496, forward strand.
CCTTCACATCTCTCCACTCAATCCCAGCTGATCTTGGTCCTCTTTGTAGCTGCCCAGATGATAAGTAGGTTCCCCCAGAGTGAGGGTCTTCTTTCTTTTCACTCCCCTTTAAAGCATCACACACACTTTTGGCAGCGTGCTGGTAGCAAACAAAGCTTCTCCTGACTCAGGCTTTTCCCATCTGGCATTTATTTTCTGTCTGATTTCCAGGCTGGAATACTCACACCATGGAGGGGAAGGGGGTAAAGTGTGCAGGGCTGTGAGTGTAAAATATTAGATACTGGACTGAATGTTCTCAGTCTCCAGGGAACAAAGGGATCCCACTGGAAAGTTTGTGACATGGAGAAGGCTGGAATAGGAGCTCATGTCCCACCTGCTTTAGATGGGTTCTTGTTTCCTATCACCCACAGGGTTCTGACTGCTGAAAATATGTCTTGAGTATTTACAATGCAAAAACAGCACTGTGACAGTCTCTCTAAACAAGGAAAGTCACAATTACTCACTCTTGGTTTATTTACCAGCTTGCTGTGTTTCAGCACATGGTGTACTTCCCTGTTGGCCAAGATGACACCTGAATGTGGAAGATGCCAAGCCCTGGGTTTGTTTGATGAAGTTTCCATATGACACTGACTCAGCACAAATCTCTGGGACTTTGGGTGTGATATAATATGTGAAGGGCTGGATTCTGGGGGCTGCAAGGGCTGTCTTTGATGCATTTCTCCTGTGTCTTCCCAGCTCCTGATGGTCCACCTCAGGATGTCCAGCTGGAGCCTATATCATCACAAAGCATTCGAGTCACCTGGAAGGTAAAAACTCACCCAAAAATGTGGGTCTGACAGGATTTGGGTGCATTGAAAGAGATTCTGATGAAGGGAGTGTTATACCAACTGTGCCTCAGTTATTTTATGTAGGAGAGTCACTGCAGGTGCCTTTGCCAACAAAAGCAGAGTGGGCTGATGGAGGGGGGGGATTGTGCCCCTCTGCNTTTAAGGTGCCTTCCAACCCAAACCATTCTGCGATTCCATCATTGGCCATTGAGTGGTGCATCATGCAAAGAAAAGCTTCTTTAGTTCATTCTACATACAGAGCAGCAGCAGAAGCCACATGTCTGTACTGAGGACAGAAACATTTCCTACTTCCTTCTGATCTCAAAGATAACGCCACATGCTTGGAAAACGAGACCTCACAGAGTTTCACTGTGGTTTGAGGGAAAATTTCCTCAAATCACTGGAACCAGTGGGATTTTTTTCCCACTCCAATGGACTTTGGGACAGATCCTTACTGCACAGAGAGAGCAGGATAATGTCTCAACACAGTCCATAGGGACTGATGAACAAGAGAAACTGATTTTAAAATACCAGTAAGTGGTATTACTTAAAAATCTGGCATATCACGTGACTCAATTTTTCTAGATTTTTCCCAGTGTTTTAATCAATGACAGAAGGTTTTAAATGGTTTGGTATGATACCAGAGGTGCTTAAACCATCTCTTAAATGGGGGTGTGATATACACTGCTTGTGTATATATATAATATACATACAGTAGATAGAATAAAGCTAAATAATTACTGAAGTGTAATCTCAATGAGTGGCAGTTTCCAAATTGTATTGATAATTCCATATATTTGCAATTCTGAATTATGTATTATTAAGTGCTGGAGTGCGATGGTGACACAATAATAATTAATTTCTATAGTGATGTTAATTGCTCCTGCAAAGGTGGGTGATACGTCTTTTGTCCCAATATATGAACTTTTGAGGAAGGCAGAGTAGTAGCAATGAGCTTCCTCTTATTAACATTATAAATAACTATGGGTGGTTGGTTATTTATTGTATAATATTGGATATATTGTAATTTTAGTGGGTTTCTGAAAACTCTTCTGCACAGGTCACAAATACAATGCTGATTCTTGGATCTTGTCCCACACTTAAATTTATGCCAGGGTTGCTTTTCATCAAGCGGTTTCCAAAACAGAAAGGCACGTGGTCACTGGTCACAGACTCACCTGGTGGTTGAAGGGAAGCAGAACAATGTACTTACAAAACTCATCCATGAAACATGGATTTAACTCCAACACACAGCCAGTGGAGCAAAGGGAGTAGCTCTGGAAGCCATGCAAGGGTGCACAGTGATACTCAGCATCTGAAATAAATGCTTAAGAGTTTTGTTCCTTTTTAAACCACCCAAGAATTGTGACTGACATCTGATCTAGTCAACTATAACCTCCAAGCTTCTATGCATGAACCTGTTTTTATAGATTTATGGGTAGGCAGATTGAAAGGCTTGGCTTGCCTTTTATAAAGTTCACTTTGGGGGATGTTTTTAAAAGCAGCGAGAGAAGACAGGCACCACTGGTTCACTGCTGGAGTTTATAGCTGTTATTTGTGATTCTGGAGGTTTGCCATTAAATTTTATAGATGCAGATGGGAACAGGCAGCTATGGGACAAACAAAATTCCCACACCTACACTTCTATAACATTGCCTAAAATATGTTTCCATTTGTACTTCCAGGACTTTTCAAGTACAACTTATTATCCTGATCTCTAGGTATTGATTGATATTGATGCTTATCAAATGAGCAGCTGGAGGAGCATTCTCAAGATCATGCTTGGGATTTGATTTGTGAATTCTTGCTAAGTAATGATCAGTATCTAATATAACAAGACAATCACAGAAATGAGCTGTGTATTGAATAAATACTTCATTACCCTGACAAGTCTTGTGAGCTGAAGGGAGAGATGGGTTTGCACAATTGGTGTGGGTGACCTGTGACCTTGGAAATGCCTGCTTGCAGCCATGCAGTCAATATCCAGATCAGGAAAGGTGTGTCCATGCCCCCAGAGATGTTCACCACCATGAGAACGTGGTGCCAAGCTGGTGCTGATGCTGGCTATGCTTTTGGAGCTTGCTGTGGATTGTGCTGCCAGACTGCAACAGGCTCCTGTGACCCTTCAAGATATCATTCCTGCAGACCCAGTCTCTGCTCCGTCTGTTAAATCTCTTAATTTATTCACCAGCAGTATCTGACATGGGCAAGCAGCATGAGAGGCACTGTAGGAGTGTCCTTTATCCAAGGGCTGGGAAGATGCTCCTGGCTCTGGCCAGAGGCAGCCTATGGCCCCTGGCACCACAGGAGCCCATGAGATGCTGTTTCCCAAGCAGCAGAAAATCAGGAGATCTGCCTGTTAAAGGTTGGACAGACTTGATTTTCAGTCCTTGCTTTACCTGCTGGTAGCTCAGCTGGTGGGTGCCAAGTTTCTCAGGGGTGTGAACACAGTTGAAACCTAATTTTTTTCTCGACCCCAAAGCCAAAGGTGAAGTCACTGGGCAGGGTTAGAGCTTGTGTAGTCCTGCCTTTACTAAAATAGTTATTTCCTCAATGACAATCTGTAGCAGCTGATTAAGAAGTCCCCCAAATTTAAAAATCCCAGAGCAGGAGTGAGCCATTTACTTCCCCTGATTTATTGCAGTTCTCTCCTGGTCAGAGAAGTTTTAGTCCATTACTCAAAGAAGTACTTTAGGGTGGTCTCACAGACATAATGTAGCTCGATCCCATCTGAATCCCAACTTTTGGGTAGGTCCCTACAATTCTGTGCAGAAAGCACTCATTGCAGTGTGCAGTACAATGGAAGAATAAAGAAATACCCCATGAGATCAACCCTATATTGTCATGAAGGCCAAATAGGAAGAAAAAACCCTCAGTAATAACCTGGTCATTTTTATTTTGAAGGCTTTAGACAAGAAAACCTAAGATGACATGACACAATAGGGGTTGTGGTGAGAACCAAGGCTGTGTTTTAAGCTGGCAAACCTCATTGGAATACAGTGTCAATAACAGCAAGAGGAGCAGAGAATAACACATTGATTACCTTTCATCTTGTATTAAATTCCATTTCTGCTGCTTGCTTCAGTTGTAAATCTTCATTTAAAGTTCCACTTTTAGAAAAGCCTAGTTAAGCAAAGCTGTGGAGGTCTGTGATCTATTTAATCCCATTTCTGTGTGTCCACATAGAACATTGGCTTTCAGACTGAGTTTTTTAATAATACTCGACACTTTCAGTAGTTTTAAATAGTGGGGAGATAATGGGGAATTAAGCAGGAGTTCTCATTTAGAAAAGAGCATGAAAATATTCATTATTTTTTTCTTTTAGTACTCTACACTAGGTAAATGAACCCATTAAATTTAGGCATGGGAAACATTCCTTCTCTTGTTTATGAATATATACACACACAACTGTAAAATGTCTTACTCTACAGCAGTCATTGATACCCTGTTTTACAAATAGTGGGTTTTGTGAGCTGAGCAGCAAGGTCATGGGCTGAAACTTACATTTTCAAAATGTTCTGTGGCTACTGACAAGGTTAATATTTTCCTCCATGAACACTTAGTCATGAACAAATGTGGCTTCACTCAATATTCAACCAAGAATGTGTCTATACACAAGAAGGCATATTTATCAAATATGTGTTATGTGTGCAAAAAGTCAACTCAAAATGAAGAATTCAGATCGTACAAGAAACATTTGAATTTTTGTGAAGCAGAACACTGCAAGGCTTTGTCCTGAAGTGACTTGGAGTTTTGGTTTATATCGTATAATGTTTCAAAGTGGAAAAAAAGGGATCTTTTATTTAAAGAAAAAAATGCCTTGACTTAAAACAATGAATAATTCAAAGTTTGCCATTTTATTCCAGTTCAAAAAGAGAAGGTATAATTGCAGAGTTCCCATTGCTAAAAAAACTGTTCTGGCTTTCCTCCTGCTCTGAGGATGTTTCAATGCACAGTAAATGTGTGATTGAGCTCTGTCATTATGTGGTGCACGTGTTTTAGGCACTTTGCTGGTGATTTAAGTTTGTAAAGTACATTTGTGGCAACAACTTTTGTTCAAAAGCCACCCGTGATAACTCATGGGAATGTTCCAGTTGCAACCTTTAGACTTTGGCTCTTTAGATGTGAAACTCTGTTGATGTTTGAGATGAGCAATCTCCATGGAGACTGTTGAGGACTTGCCAAGAGGTGGTGGAATCCAACACTGATAGAGAGAAGTTTGATGATTAAACTGGTGCCTCCACAGGGATGCACATTTGGGAAAGAGGCAGTGACTGAAGGCACAGTCTCTGGGGTAACATTGGAGTTGTCTCCTGCTTTGTGTAAACTGTTTGTCTTGTTCTCAAACATGCTGGTCAGAGGATGGAGCAGCTCTGCTGGGAGGGAAGGCTGGGACAGCTGGGATTGTCCAGCCTGGAGAGGAGAAGCTTTGGGGGGACCTCATTGTGACCTTGCAGGACCTGAAGGAGATGCAATAAAGATGGAGAGAGACAATTTCCAAGGGATGGAGGGACAGGACAAGGGGGAATGGCTTCAAAATGACAGAGAGTAGAAATGGATTAGATATTAGGATGAAATGCTTTACTATAAGGGCGGTGAGACCCTGGCACAGGTTGCCCAGAGAAGCTGTGGTGCCCCATCCTGGGTCAGATAAAGCTCTGAGCAACCTGGGCTAGTGGAAGGTGTCCCTGTCACTGGCAGGGATGTTGGATCTGGGTAATCTTTAATGTCCCTTCCAACCCAAAACATTCTGTGATTCTATGAAAATATCCCAACTCAAACAACAACAAAAATCAAACTTTTGTTTCCACCCCACACTCCACTCCCTTTTGCAAGCATTCAAAGGTGATGAGGCCATGGAATTGTTCAAAACAGACACAACAGTTGCAAACAAAGACCTGAATGTTTATAAAGTTTATCAGCTCCAGTGATACTATAAACTAACCCCAAAAAAAGCAGACAGGTCCTGTGGAAGAAAAGAGTGTTCTTGAGAGTACGTTCCTCGGGAGATTTATTGGGATTTAGTAGGAACAGGAATTGCTGCCTCTGTCAATCCAAGTCATTGCTGATAAACTGCGTCACAGAGACCCTTTTTAGGGGTCAGTGGAACAGATGAGCTCGTGGGCATCTGGTGGGAATTTGAACGAGGTTTGGGGGATTTGGGAGAGCTTTCTACTCATGGATTATAAACTGTGCCTTAATACTAATTACACCTCATGCACACAGAAAATCAGACAGGAACATTATCGTATTATCACGTATTGAAATTAGTCCAGTGCTATTGAAATGGAATTTTAAATAGGTATTGGTGTCAGTAACAGGCTTTTGCCCAGAGCTGACAAGTCCCTGTTTTGCTCTAGATTACATTTCATATTGCAGAGCACACAAATAATTTCCACTAGTCAGGCGAAGGGAATCTTGCACTGTGAGGGAGAAATACAGCCCCAAATTGTTGTCCTGTCCCTATTCCTGCTATCGTAGCTATTCAGTTTGCAATACCCTGCTTTCCAAATGAGTATTGCCTTCATCATCTCATCATCTTCCTCCACTACACACTGAATCAACCACAGCACTTTTCAAAGCACAGTGTAAAAGTTTCCTAATGCATCTCACTGAACAAACTTCTGGCAATAGTAAATGACTTACTAAAGATTTAGTGAATGGTGGGGACTTCTGACAAAAACACAATCAGTAGTAAATGCTTGCCCTGCAACTATACCCTTATCAACTCAACTTTGAATGATTTTCCTGATAGGAGAACAAAACATACTAAATTCACACTCAAGAGTATTTCCTTTGCAGGTTTTTTTGTGTATGCACCACTTAAAGGTCTTTCTTTTAGCACAGGAATGCACAGATTTGAACAAACCACAGCTGGAATTTATAGATGATTGTAAACAGTCGCTACTTCTGGTGCAAGGAGGATTTTTGAATTGTTGCCTAGAAATAGATTTGCATTCAGTAGGGGGAAAAAAATGTTAAATTTGGGTATTTTTTCAAAACTTTTAGGGTGAACAACTCGACTTTGGATGCACGTGCTTGATGTGTAACCTTTCATTCCCTGTTCAGGCTCCAAAGAAGCATTTGCAGAATGGAATTATCCGTGGGTACCAGATCGGTTATCGGGAATACAGCGCAGGGGGGAACTTCCAGTTCAACATCATCAGCATTGACACCACGGGGGACAGTGAAGTTTATACACTGAATAACCTGAAAAAATTCACCCAGTATGGCATGGTGGTCCAGGCTTGTAACAGGGCTGGAATAGGACCTTCTTCTCAGGAAATCATCACTACAACTCTTGAGGATGGTAAGTCCTTGGCAAAGAGCTGACATGGCAAGTATTATTATCATTTTATATCTTTTTACCTTGTTAAATTTGTTATTTGATTAGTGATTATCATGATATATTAGTGAGTATTATAATATGTAGAGGGGATAATAGAAGACCAGATTTTAGAGGGGTAAATGCAGTGAAGAGCTTGATTGGAAAAGACCAGCCAATGAACTTGTGTGATTTTCATTGAAGGAGACGCAGAATCATCCAGATAAATAAAAATTACTGTACTAATGCAATATATGCTGCTGTGAATGACAGTGACTAAGACCAAAGTTTTATTATGAAGCCCTGGTATTTATATATTTGCAAATGTTGTGGTCTTCATAGTGATCTCATCACAGTTTTGAGATGCTGAGTAGTGAAATCCTGAAAGGTGAGGCAATCCTGTTAATTTTCTTGCTTTCCTTTTGTTCTCAAATTAACCTGCTGTGTAACTAAAGTTCTTGTGCTGCCCAATGCCTTCCCTTGTCACCCTAAAGAGAGACACGTGGTGTTTTTTATAAAGATATCCAAACCAATGAGAGAAAAATCATTGTTATTTCAGAGAAAATGTCTAATCCCAGGAACATTTTATTTTTTTTTTCCCAAAGTACTTTTCAAACAATGAGAGGGAGTCCTCTAGTGGAAAAAAGAGAATAATCCTGTATCCAGAGTAAGAGGGTTTTATATTTTAAAGGAGTATAACTGCAACTATTAATCCTAAAGGCAGTGTAGGTCAGATTTTCAGCCCCTGTAAATTGGCATCAGTGCACTGGTCAGTGGAGCCAGCTTGGAATTTGGAAAAATGGAGTATCCCACACTTAAAATTCTTGGGAGCTGCAGATTTTGAGGAAGACGTTTCATGGAAGGCTGGTGAGTTTTATTTACTCCAAATGTTTCCAGGCCTGGACAGGTCTCTGCAAGACCTCAGAAGGCAGGATGTTCACACATGTATGTATTTAGTATTATAATAAATAGGACATTTTAATCCTCAGAATCCAGCATGCTTATTTTTCCTGGGAATCTTTTGTTTGTTTGTTTCCACTCAATTTTAGTACCCCCTTGGAGTTAAAGATTACATGAACTTTAGAAGCAGTGCCAAATGTTTTGACACCAAATAGCCAACAGAAAATGCCTTAGAGCTGATTGACTGTTTCCAATTACTCTAAATGTCGGTAAAAATATTTTATGAATGTTTTTTCCATTATATTTTTTAAGTGCCCTCTTTCTCTCTCTACCAAATTTAAATGGACATTACAATTGTCCGGAAAGATGCAAATTTGGCCACAAACTTTAAAGAACAGATTTAAATTTCTTACAGAATATTCTGCACATTTCATTCTGCACGTTTCAGCACTAGGACTTTTATGTCTCAAAAGAAGCAGCAAAAACCTTCTTATAAGATTAGTCAGCACGTGGGAAAACAGTGCCTCAAAAGTCATTCCAGGGAAAACAGCTGCACTCACAGAAACACGTGGATTGTAGCAAAAATAGAGGGTTTGCATTGTTAAAAGTGTATAACGGGCAATTAATTAGTGTGTGGTGGGATAGCAGTGAAAATAAAGGGTATTCCTTGTGTTAAAATGGTGACTCTCTTATTGCAGTGCCCAGTTGCCCTCCAGGGAACGTGCAAGCCACTGCCACATCCCCAGAAACCATCTCTATTTCTTGGTCAACGCTGGCAAAGGAAACCCTGAATGGGATTCTGCAAGGATTCAGGGTCATCTACTGGGCCAACCTCTTGGATGGAGGTGAGAGAAGTCAACCTGTTCCCGAGTGACAAGCTGGATGTGGTTTTTATGTCATTTTCTCCTTGATTTGGAGAGAACTTTGTCTACCTGTGAGAAAGCTGGTTCTTGTAGAATCCAGAGACTCGGGGTTTGCAAACCTGCCTGGAAGGAGAAGCTTTTCCTCAGGGAAGGTTTCCATTGGGGGTTTTCAACTTTGGTACCCAATGTGACCTGATCAAATTTCACCTCATGTCCAGAGCCCTGCATGGGTTTTTTCATGAAGAATGATGACATGGACTTGGAACATACCAACCCAAATGTGTGTTTCATTTTAATTTGCTTGGTTATCTGTTTGCCTAATTGATACGCTGTCACTTGGTTTTTGATGGGACACATTTCATCTCCACAGCTGAGGGCAAAAGAAGGAAACTTTTTGGGGAAAAGGCTTGTTGTTTCCATGCCAGCCTCTTCTGCTGTGCTTTTGTTTTGTACTCTGAGAGTAATTCCTGAGGAAATAGACTCCAGAGCAGAGAATGAGGGAAATGATCAAAGGAGAAATGAGATGCCTCACTAATCTGCAATTTATCGCACGATGATAATTCAGTGTCTGGTCCTTTCTTGTAAATTAAAGATGAGCAGGTTGGAGATGCACACGCTTTTATTCCTGTTTGCCCTGTGGATTTTCCACAGCTGTCTCCCTTCTTTTGCTTTCATCCACCAGAATCACAATTCATTCCAATATGCAAACCCTGGCCACTGTTAGCGTGGCAAGGGGAACTCAGAGTGGAAATGTAACCCAGAGGCCCTGCTCTGGTACACTCCAGAATATTTGGAAATAAACCACCAATTCCTTTAAAAATGAAGATTTCAAATGTATGAGGAGCATCCATAAGAATGTAAACATGTAGGGCACAAGATTAAATGTTTTCAGGGATTCCTGGAGTCCTTGGCTCAGATCCCATGTGGATGTTATCAGTGCACCTCTGAGCAACGACATGATGTCCTGCAACATGATGGAAAAAGATGATGCTGTTCCTGCAATGCTTAAAACTGGATTTTCTTCATTTGTTCAGCTTTATTTTCTGCCCTAAATATGTTTAAAGCTTTTCTGCCGTATGGGTTGTACTTCTTAGCTTGCTGCTGCAAAAAAAAAGATTCATATGAAGAGCATCATCTTTCTGCAAACAAATCTGATTTTCCTGTGGTTAAATCTCTTGTTAGTCGGTATTACTGCCATCAAGTGCTTTGCAGCAGCACTGGCTACATATTTTAAAATAAAGGGGACTTTTTCTTCATTTTCCTTATGAGAAATGGTCTTTCTCAAAACAAGAGACTCTTTATGCAGATAACTGACTTTCTCCTTTTTTCTTTAGGCAATACTTCTCAATAATCTCTCCTTGTTATCTATTCTTTATGAAAAATCTCATTACTTGTACAAATTTTTCAATTCTCTGCACTGTATTTAAAAAAAATATTGCAAAAAATAGAGTTTGAAAATGAAAAACGGGTCTGCTCTGAAATGTAAAAAGTCAGGACATGAAGGAACTTTAATTCATTACAATTCAGTGCTGTCTTACAATAATGAAGCGTTACTTGTCTGGGACACACTTTAATCCCCAAGATTTCCACAGCAGGTGTCAATGGCTGGGAGAAAAGTGAACTTGGCAATAACTCAATTTTCCCTTTTTCTTTTCTAGAACTAGGAGAGATAAAGAATGTCACCACCACACAGCCATCCCTGGAGCTGGATGGCCTGGAAAAATACACCAACTACAGCATCCAGGTGTTGGCTTTTACACGGGCCGGGGATGGAGTGAGGAGTGAACAGATTTTCACCCGCACTAAAGAAGATGGTAAGGAGGAGAAACCTTTCCATTCCCACCCCCAGGAAATGTTGGTGTGTCTCAGGCTAACATTGTGCACAAACATGCAGAGGGAGGTTTCTCTCTGGATTTAGGAGCACAGGGGGAGGTTGATGTGCCCACAGCTTTGGGAACAACCTGAGTGTTTCCAAGACTCCAGTTCAGGTGAGGCAGAAATTTGTATTTGATTTTAAATTATTTTTTTCTTAGGACTTCAAGGTCTTATTTGAGAATTTTGAGAGTTTAGTTCTTTCAAAGTGATTGAAAATCCAGCTTTGGGGTACACAGTGCAAGAACATCAATCTGTTGGAGTGAATGCACCAGGATGGTCAGAGGATGGAGCAGCTCTGCTGGGAGGAAAGGCTGGCACAGCTGGGATTGTCCAGCCTGGAGAGGAGAAGCTTTGGGGGGACCTCATTGTGGCCTTGCAGGACCTGAAGGAGCTCCAAGAAAGATGGAGAGAGACTATTTCCAAGGGATGGAGGGACAGGACAAGGGGAATGGCTCCAAAGTGCCAGAGAGTAGAACTGGATTAGATATTAGGAAGAAATGCTTTACTATAAGGGTGGTGAGACCCTGGCACAGGTGGCCCAGGGAAGCTGTGGTGCCCCATCCTGGGTCAGATAAAGCTCTGAGCAACCTGGGCTAGTGGAAGGTGTCCCTGCCTGTCACAGGGGGTGGCACTGGATAATATTTAACATCCTTTTCCACTCAGGCCATTCTGTGAAAATGGGCAAAGGAGACGGGACTATTCTGGGTCTATTTTATATTACTTATATCCTTCTAAGAGTCTCATTTTCAGTATATATTTATATAAAATCCTCCAAACACCTCTGCCCTCAAAAGGAAAATGAAGAACAAAAACATCTTACCTTTGTTCATAGACCAAAGCATGGAAAATTTAAGTCCTAATGCTGAAAGTTTAAGAAATTGTAATACACAGACACATACACAGGAGATTTCATAATCACTTTCTTGTAACTCCAACTGCAAAAATCACTTGAGGTCACCTCAGTAGGATGCCACACACTGCTCTATTTCAGAATGACTAGAATTCCAAATTCAATGGGAGTTTTGTCCCTAACCTGTTTAATGCCTTGAAAACCCTACAAAATGTACAAATATCCCTTTAGATCTCTGGCAATGAAGTTACATGGATGAGGTTTGAGTGGCAAATTCCCCTATGAGTTATGCAATATGATTTCAAGGAAATCAGGCAGTGGGTTTTTCTTTCTTACTTTTCCACCTTACTGGTCATTTGTGAATATATAAATATATTCATCAACTTCTTTTTTATTTATAATGTCATTTACAGAAGTGCCAAGAGATTAAGTTCAGTGGATTAACTGACTTGATGAAGGTTTGGTGGTATTTTTGCCAGTAAAAAAAAAAATTACTTGATGAATGTTATTATTTTTCTTCCTATAAAATATCAAGGGACTCATTCTAAAATTTATATATATTGTAAGACCACCTGGCCCGAACTGTAGTTGTATCCAGGGGATGCAGTAAATGGAATTTACTTGGCTCTAGGCTTAAACACTGGATGTTAGGTTGTTCTGATCCCACCATAAACTCCTTTAACAACTACTTTGGAGAACCTGAGTCAGGTGATCTCGGCACACCCAGTGCATGAAAGGAGATGGTTTTATTTCAAAGAAGAAATCTAAAAAGTAAGAGAACTCTAAGGTCACATGCTGCATTTTCGAGTTACTTTTTGCCAAGTAGATCCCAGCATGGTGAATTTTCCCTGGATTTTCTCTGAGCACAAAGGCTCTCACCCCGGGCTTTGGAAGTGAGACTTAAACCACCAGCAGACATTGGGGAGAATGTCCCACACTGTTCAGGAGCTCAGGGACAGACTGGTCTTGGGGACATACAGTTCATGTCAGAGGAGCCCTGAGAAGAGCAAGGATGTGGCCCTTGGGGACATGGTTTAGGGATGATTATGGTGGTGCTGGGCTGATCCATGATGGGACTGGGTGATCCTGAAGGTCTCTTCCAGCCTTGATGATTCGGTGGTATCGACCAGCCAGTCCAGTGTCAGAAGGAGAATGATTCTTCCAGAAATCCCTGAAAAGCCAAACTGTGGAGGCAACTCCTGGTTCCTGGCTCAGCACTTCATGGCACACATGCTGGAGAAGTCACAGCAACTCACTGGGAATGCCAGGCACTGGTTTCACTGGGATTGCCAGGCACTGGTTTTACTGGAATTGACAGGCACTGGTTTCACTGGGATTGCCAGGCACTGGTTTCACTGGTATTCCAGGCACTGGAATCACTGGGATTGCCAGGCACTAGTTTTTGTGGAGTTAAAAGCTTGGTGGGAGCTGTGAGCTACCAACACGTGCCTGGGAGCAGAGACCGTCCTGTCTCTGGGTGAGGTTCCTTCAGCTTTTGGAATTCATCTGAAGGCAGAAGTGGTGCCAGCAACGGGTTCATCTCTCACTGGGGACAACAAAAAGAAGGGGTACTGACCCTGAAAGGTGCTGACACCTCTCCAAGACCATTCTCCTGCTCTAAGGTGAATCAGATGCATTTCATCCATCACTGGTTTTTATTGACTTTCTCCCAAATTCGCAGTGATGAGGACTCCACTCTCCCTAAGCTCCCTGTATCAGTTAGGGATCCACCATGATGCAGATTGCAACAGAAATATCAGAAGCCTCACAGAATGCTTTTTTCTTTTTTCTTTTTTTTCCCCCCCTTAACCCACCTTTTCCTAGTTTGTTTCTGCCTGATTCTTGGTGGCTCTTTTGCTCTGTGCCTTTCTGAGATGAGACAGGCCCTGAGAGGAGGGAAGCACATCTCCTCAGCCTGTGTTTGGCAGCTGTGCAAGGGCTCATCCCTCATCTTTAATCCTCGTGGCAGCTCAGCAATAATTCACCCCCAGGCAGCGTGACTAATATTTTCAGACACTTTCTGATGCCTCACAGTGGTTCCATTCATTACATTTTTTGCCCAGAGAACTAAATGGAAAGGTGCTCCAGGAAAATACAATGATTTCGTGTTCTGTTTCAGCTTCACAAGGAAAGTTTAGGAGTGAAATATATAAAGGCCTGGAGTTATGCATAAGGCAACCCCAAAGTCTTGGGTCTAAACATCCTTAAGGCTGTGGAAGTTAAAGAGGGAAAAAGAGCATTCACATTGCCAAGCTGTGTGCATCAAACAGGTACCTTATTAATCAAAAGAGTGGACATTTCTTGTGTGATTTTTCTAAGGAAAAGTCTCCTGCAGAGGATTATTCACTCAGACTAATTTCAATGCACCTGAAAGGTCCTGCCCTGAAGTGAATTTAAACACACTCTGGGCATGTGAAATAAATTAATTGGAATCTTAACAGAGCTTAGAACTGGAAATCTCATATCTCTGCTCCCAGACCTTCTCTGGCTAAAATTATGACACAAGATATTCCACCCTCCTCTAATAAGATCTGTAAATCTGAGATATTTTCAAGTGGCTCCCAAGCCCTCCACATCATTATTGCTGTGGGGCCGTATCACATCATTAATTCCTTGTTCTTTTTTTAAATTTCTTTTACAGGAGGGGAAACTTTGCTTTGTAAAATCAATGGTGCAGTGTGTTCCACTGCTGCTGTGGAAAGGCACATCTTGCCCTCCTGTGACTTCTCCACTGGTCTTCAGCTCAAAATTTTTTTAGCAGAAGAAATTGGAATCTTGGAATCTCCAATGGGGCAAAACAAGGGGAACCCAGGGAGTGAAACAGGCAGCCTGGATGGAGAGAGTCAAGGCTTCCATTCCTTCTAATGTTTGATACTGATTTTAGACACCAGAGGTCAGACACTGCTACTGATCAGCTTAGAAAATGGGAACAGCTCAAGCAAATAATAGGAAATGAGCTTTCCTCTCAGTGTAATCATACCTGAGGGGTTTGTCTGGCTTTTTTTTCTCCCCTCAGCCTTCAGAAAAAGAAGCTCCTCCTTTTGGAGTTCCTCCTGGCAGGAAAACAAACCAAGCAGAAATGCCCAATTTTTAAGAATTCATTGTGGTTTTGTCCCTCATCCTTTCCACTTTACGGCTGCTCATACCCTCCACCTGCAGATTTGATTTACTAAATCATTAAAAATTAAAGTACTTCTTTAAATTTATTTCCTTGCTGTGTTCAAAATGTGGTTCCAAAAGCTACTCCACTTCGTAGCAGGAGGGAGTGTGTGTGACAAATTCCCTCTGTGCTTCTGTGCTGCAGATGCAATATGAGGAAATTCTAGTTGAAACAACGAATTTGCTCCCTGAAGAAGCCCAAAACTTGACTTTGTCTGACAGCAGCACCCCTGACCTTGAGCAGAACCAGCCAGGGAAGGACACAACCCCCAGGGCACATCCAGGGAAAGCTTCCTGTGGCCAGGAATTTGATCTGGCCAGGCTGCATTTTCCCAGGTGCCTGTCAGAGGTTGCTTTCTGTGACGCAGGAGGATGCACATCCCTGCCTTGTCTCAGATCCTTTTGAGAAATGCATTCCCATGCACAAGAAGCTGTTTACATTCACAGAAGGCTTTGCTCAGTGCAGCAGTGCTGCCCTTCCAGCTCTCTGGCACCCAGAACAACAGGAAAGCTGCAGGGAGGAAGGAGGAATAGCATGAAACCCTCTGCCAGCCTCACTGTAAGACTCTGCCTGAATCCAGGGAGATTTGCCTCCTCTCCTTCCTCTCTCTGGACACTCAGCTTCCTGGTGACTGGCATGGGAGGGATGGATGTACAGATACCATCTAACAAAGCTTTATGTTTATTTTACAGTAAATTCACATAAATCTAATGAAGAGCATGGTCAGTACTCTTTGGAGCAGAGTTCTGCTTGGGCACGTTCAGCTGATGAGGATGGCTGGGCTCTGGGATGGAAAATTACCCTTAATGACCTCTTAATGCATTTTTTTCTAGTGTCAAACATCTCAAATTTTATCTTTTTTATTAAGAAACAAAAGGTGCAGAATAATAGCAAGTATTTCACTTGTGGAAATGGCAGGATTTGATAGAAATGGTGTTCTAAATATGCCACTTCAGGGTGAATGAGGGGTGGGCAGCACATGTGAGCATGTTTAGGCTGGTTTAAGTCTACATTGTAGGTGGGATATCTATTTAAACAAAGAGGCAGCAGTCAGGAGTTTATTTTATTTTGATTTTTCTAAGTGCACCTGGCAAGAGGACGGTCCTGTGCTGTGCAGAATTCAAACCCTGTTGGAGGACAGAGCTGACTTTGCTGATACATGGCTGACATCACTGCTAAATGCACCACGCTCCGTGCCTTTCCCTCCCTGCTGCTCAGTACTGCGAAGAAAAATGGTGTTAATCTCTCTGCCTAGGAAAAAGGGGAAGGAGAAAGTTCCTGGAGCTCCTCCCCATTATCTGGCACATCTAAATGCTGGTTCCCAGACTCACTGTATCAGTGTAATTGCCTTCTCTGCCTTAGCATTTCACTCGCACTGTCAGGAATACAAAGTGTTCTCCTCCACATGAAAGCAGCACGCTGTTTCCGTGTCTTTCAAAGGCTTGCTAGCTGGAGAATGAGGCCATCTTTGATCTGAAATTTGCCAAATCTGCTCCCTGGAAGGTTGCAAAGTTGTCTAGAAGCAGTCCTCTCTTTCCCCGTGCTCAGCCCAGATTGTCCTTTGGCTTCTTACCATTATTTTACCCCCGCTGACCATGGAGAAAAAAAAAGGAACTGTGGCATTGTGCACATTTAGCTTGTCTTTGCTGGGATCTGTGGGAATCACAGTGCTCAATAAAGGTCCATGGGGAATTCAGTCTCCTGGTACTGCTGCTGTAATGACTGAAGCCAGTGAGGCTTCAGCATGCAATGGCAATGAGGGACAATAACTAAAGTTGGCTGGGCAAGGCTCAGGTCATTTTCCTCTCCAAGATAAGGCAGACACAGCATTGCCCAGCCAGAACTTCCTCAGACACTCAAAGAACCCAGGTTCAGTCAGAAATTGTCATTCAGTGTTGAGCTGTCTCATAACAGTCTTGTTTAGGCACAGGGGATGAGTTTCATCAATGACTTTACCCTCTGGACAGAGGAAAGTGGTGGCCTGGGAAGCACTAGAAATCTAAGGAATTCTGAACACTTCCACACACACACTGGAATGACACACAGCTGTTTTCACGTGCACAACCCATCAAGACAAGACAGTGTATCAAAAAAAGGACTAATAAATGAACATTCAGAATAACCCTATACAAGAAGGGTTAGAAATTTGAGTTTTCCTGAGTTTCTTTCCAGCCCCTCTTTCCGCTGGTCTCACACCACACAGAAACACAGCAATGACAAGTAATGTTTTCACCCATGTCCATCCCCCGGAAAATGCCTGATGAATTCTGAGTTAATCCCTCAACAGCTGACAGCCATGACTAATTACCATCAGAACCTGTCCTTATAGATCACACCCTAATTTAACAATAAATTACCTTAACCTCATCCATCTATTTGCAGTGATTTCCAGAAAACGTTGCTAACCATAAAGGAATCCCCCTGTGGTTTAGGTAATTACCCTGGAGAGCCAGCTTTCACTCTTCAGCAGCAGGAGCAAATAGCATTTCTAACGAGCTGGGGATAAATACCAAGTTGAATGCTGTCAAGCATCAATATTTACCCTGCATCGCATAGAACTGCTAACTGAATTAGCCCCTTTGCAGAGAGGGGCTGGGTTTGCATGCAATTGCCATCATGACGTTCTCACTTGATGCCTAATTAGCCTTCTCAGCACACTATAAATAGAAAATACATATTCAGGGATGTTGCACTGAGTGGTGCCTGTCAGGTTTTTTTACATCTTCCAGTAGCACCTGTGCAGATATGAAATTGAAATTCTCTTGATATTATTTTTACAACTTGCCACGAAGCTGAGCATATTTAGACCCAAAGATGTCTGGCTTCTCTCTGTAGAAAAAGTTTTGTACCACCATAATATCTACACACTTAAATGAGGTAGAACAAAGATGCAGAATCCACCTGGGAAGAGCAGCTTGATGCACAAAGGAGTTTTGCATCTGTGCTGCACAGTAACCTTTCTGTAAAGAAAATTGATCAAACAGTGCAATTTTAATTTAATGCAAATTCTAACATTCTGGTTGATTTGCTTATTTGCTTGAAATTAGACCAAAACATTAGATTGTTCATTAAACCAAAGCTGTGTATAGAAGAGAGTCCACCAAAATGTTTCATTTTGCCTTTATTACCATATAGTAATTTCCAACATAAAACACTTTTTTTAATAATTGGACAAGAATATTGACAAAATGCAGTGTTGAAATATATTTCAAATGATTTATTTATTTGTGTTTTCAAATATTTTGCTAAAAGATGTGTTTTTCAGGAAACTTTAAAGCCCTTTCTTCTGCTGTTAAATGTAGCCCTCGTTATTTAGTTTAAACACAGGCTGATGTATAATGTGATATTCTAGCATGCAGGAAAACGTCTAGGATTTTTGCAAATTAGGATAACAGTGTTTCCAAAGTTGGAGAACATTGTACACTGTAATGTGTGTTTGAAAAACAACATATGCTTGTGAAATTAAAGCCTTTCCCAAAATGCAAGCATACAGAGGGAGAGTTAAGATTATGTAGCAAGATTTGAGCTTTTCCTAGCTGAAGCTTTTTCCTCTTTCTCTGTGACAGTTTTTGGTGGGTTATAGAGATAGCTGCTCTAATTAGAGAAATAGATATGTGCTCACATACTGCAGTGCCACATAGAGGTCTGAGCTGTTGAGGGCAGGGCAAGGGACAAGGACACTGTGTGGCCACATCTCCTCACTCATCACAGCACTTGCTAGACCTGGGTCATGTCAGGCAGTGCCAACTGCTCATTTACACTCCTCTTCATTAAATTCACAGCTCTACTGTGCATGGCCATCAAACTGTTCATATGTGGGTTATTTATCCAGTGAATAATAATTTGGCATCACTTGTGTGTTCAAAGTTGACTGTTCATAATTATACGTTGTTTGAAATTTTCACTGAGCACGGCTGACATGCCTTTGGGTTCAGACTGAAAGAGGGGAAATTCAGGTTAGATCTACAGAAGAAATTCTTTACTGTGAGGATGGTCAGGCCCTGGCACAGGTTGGGCAGAGAAGCTGTGGCTGCCCCTGGATCCCTGGGAGTGTCCAAGGCCAGATTGGACAGGGCTTGGAGCACCCTGGGCTGGTGGAAGGTGTCTCTGCCCATGGCAGGGGGTGGAATGAAATGATCTTTAATGTCCTTTCCAACACAAACCATTCCATGATTCTGTGATTCTATGCAGGCTGAGAGGGAAACATCACCAAAGTTTAACCATCAGTGGCAGCTTCTGCTTTGGGACCCTCTGGGGCAGAGCATCTCCCCTTTTAGGGCTGGGGGCACAGCCCCCTGGCACGAGCAGCTTGGAGGCTGCTCCCTCACACAGGGTGTCCATCTCCATCCATGGGGCACAGTTACCAAAGCATCACTCTCCCCTTTTCCTCTCTCCTCCTCTCTTACAACGGGATGACCAAATGCCTGCCTTGGGCCACTCTAACACATCCTCTTTCTCCAGTTCCAGGTCCTCCTGCTGGCGTTAAAGCAGCTGCAGCTTCAGCCTCCACAGTCTTCGTGTCCTGGCTCCCTCCCCTCAAGCTGAACGGCATCATTCGGAAATACACGGTGTTCTGCTCCCACCCCTACCCCACAGTAAGTCCCTCAGCACTGACTGCTGGCTCTGCAACCAGTTCTGCAGGTGCTCAGAGCTTGGTGTTCTCCTTGCCACTTCATGCTCTGCCTTTTGTTCACCCTGAGCAAGGGCAAAGGGGCATCCTGAGAGTTGGGGTTGGTTTTTTCCCATCTATCAAACTTTTGCGCTGTTTAAAAACCTGTTGCAGAGCACTGGCTTGTTTGTAAATAATTTCAAAACTCACAACTGAAGTATCTTTTGAGGTTCGGTTTGTTTCAAGTACAACAAGTTAGGTTTGCTGCTGGAGGCAAATATTTATATACCCATCCATGATGAGTTTTTATCCAAGTTCCTGCCTTTCTGGCCTGACTATTCATGTGTGAAGTAACATAATGACTTATAAACAAATGTATTTGCTTGTGAATAAGCTTATCTATGGCTGGAGTATTTGCCCATTCTAGTTCCACATGCTATTACTTGCAAGAAGAAGGTGACAAGAGGAAATTTGAATTGAATATCAGGTTATCTTTCTACTTCTCTGAGTCACAAAGAAATCCAGTTATCTTTAAACACAGGGGCCAATTGCTCTTTGTAAGTAGCCATGCATATTTATTTTCATGTATATTGAAAAAAAGTACATATTTATTTTATATTTGAGGTTTGCATTTAGGCTTTTCCAAGGTTTGGATACAGGATTCTTTCTTTTTGTTTGCCCAGAGAAGTTCTGGACTCCCCATCCCTTCCAGGTTGGACAGGGTTTGGAGCACCCTGGGCTGGTGGAAGGTGTCCCTGCCCATGGCAGGGGGTGGGAACTGGATGATCTTTAAGGTCCCTTCCAATCCAAACCATCCTATGATTTGTCTTTTGGGGCCACTATCTCCTAACTCTGTTACTTTCATAACTGTAGCCATACAAACCAAGCTATCTTTAGCACACCTCTTAAATGTAAATTAGCTGGAGATTTTCCCGTCACGATTTGTACATTTCTGTGGCACTCAGTGGGTTAAACAGGTATGAGTTGAGAGGACTGGTCTGAGAGGGGACCCAGAGCTTCTCTGGGGGGCTGGAAGGAACACCAGGTGGTGCTGCTGGTCCTCTCTGCTCCCTCTGCATGCCCAAAGCTGCAGTGCTCCTTCCTGGGGCTTTGCTACCAACATTTTTTCCTGTGTTTACATCACCAGCAAAATAAACATCCTCAGCTAAAAATATCCTTGTCTAACATGCAGTTCCCTCACATACGAAGCTGTTTATTGCATGGTTACTTTTTGGAGCACCTCAGTGATGGACTACAAGAGCAGTTGCTTTTTGTTTTTGCTGCTCTTGGCCTGTATTGAATTTTTGCTGCTGTGTTTTTGTGGTTTTCACTGTGGCTTCATGCAGGGGTATCACTGCATAACTTAGTCCAGGGCAGAGGCACTGGGAGGTGTTTATCTTTTCTTATTGATTGCTAAAATGTACATTTATAATTATAAAAGGTATTCCCTGACCATGGCACGGGGGGTGGAATTTTAAGGTCCTTTCCAGCCCAAACCATTCTATGATTCCCTGATCCTGCTGTTATCTGTGTATAGGTATGTGTGTGTTTATATATAAATATATATATGCACATACACAAATGTGTGTATACAGGTGCAATATTTATCTATGAGGACAGTCCCTGTACCTCTTCTCACCAGAATTCTGCAGATCAGCACGAGCTGTGGCTTACAGAGATCTTCTCTCTCAGTCCTGTGTGGTGAGCAAGGCAGGGATCACACTGAGGGGTCAGTTTCCAGAAGCCAGGTTGGATATCTTTAAATAAATGCAAGACCTCAGGACATATTTAATAGAGGACACACTCCCCCAGCTTTATTTCTAACAAAATGCTCTGTTATCTGTTATTCTGGAAAGGATTGGGAAATAAAGAGCTGTTTTATCCAGAGCTGCTCTGCAGTGGAACAAGCCTGCTGCAGAGATGCTCAAATGCAAACTCTGCTGTGCAGATACACTTTATACATGCCAGGGAGGTTTTGTTTGATTCACTGTTGGCAGAGACAGGTACTTGACAGAGGAAGAGGTCTTAAATGAGGGTGAGGAAGAGAATTAAATAAAAGACCTGTGTCTTTCACACCTCTTCTGCCACAATAAGTAGCAGGTGCTGTAGTTGGAGGATTGGAGCCATAAAAACTTCACCAGACTTTTTCAATCAATCACAGCCCTGGCTGCAAAATAGCTTTGCTAAAAGTCTGCTGTTTAAGCATGAAGGCAAACTCAGTGTTCAGTGAAAGAGAAAAGCACAGGGGTAAAGGTAAACTTGTGGTAAGGCTGCATTCTTTGCAGGTTGCATTTTACAAGCAGCAAGTCTTTGCTGAGAACAAGTCACTGCAGTGCACATTGGACAGGTTAACAAGGCAGTCCTTAACACAAGAACACTGTTTTGGTTGGTGTTTCAGTCACCTGCAGGAGAACTAATTAACTCTGTGGTTCATATTGTGCATGTTTTTATTACAAGCACAACCCTTATACAACCCTGACATTATAAAAATAAAGATTTGCTGCCTCTTGCATGGTTCAGTTTGCTTTGCAAGGGCAGGAGCTGTTCAGACTTCTGCTGCCCCTGTGTAGAACAGGGGCATTTCCTCCTTAAAGGTCATTTCCTCTAAATATTTTGAGTCCTGAGGACAGTATTTGTCTGGGATGTTTCAAACCACAAATATGATTAATGTGTGGAAAAAAGAAGAGATTCTTCACCGCAGTCTATTCACTAGCCAAGATAAAGGGCAAGCAAGAATCCAGTGTTTAATTGTTGTGCCCACAGTATTCTATAGGCATAATTAAGCATAATTATTCTTTTTCTGAAAAAGTAGGAAAAATAGGGAAATACTTTATGGGTCCTTTATTCTCCAAATATAAGAAACAAAAACAAAAAACCCCAACCAACCAACCAAAAAAACACACCAAAAAAAACAACAAAACCCCCCCCTAAAAATACAGAATTTAAGTTAAAATAATTATCCTTTATGCTAACTCACAGCTCACACTCCTGCAGTTCCTGACCCCACTTCTTCCCATATCCATGTCCAACTCCTTAGAGGATCTGGCTTCTCAAGACAACCTGGTGGTTCAATTCCTGCCTGCTTTTGTGGAGAGCTGCTCCAGCTCCTGCTTGGGCTGTAGATGGGTATTGGCAGGGCTCTTGAAAGAGAAAATGAAATTTAAGTGTTTTCTGATAAAAAAACTCCACTGCCAACCTCCTGTTGCATTCAGGTCAGGACACTGCTTAAGGAGGGATCAGTGGTATTAGATTAAATAAAATTTCAGTGGCAGAAAGAGTCTGTAAAAGGTCACTGTGACAAGGTATGTAATGCTTGGCCAGCCTGGGAAACTTAAATCTCAGAACAGGCCAAAAGCAGCACCTAAAGAAGCAGGGAGAGTGCTGAAGGCAGGAGAATGAAGGGTAAGAAATGGGATTTTCTGGTTTTTAGGAAGGGCTGAGAAAGAGCCTGTTTACAAAGATAGCTGTGTCTGGCAGCCCTAAGCAAAGAAGGCTCAGGACAGACTCTATTGCCATCTACATCTGCTCCATCAGGTGATACAGAGGAGATGGAACCTTCTTGAAGCTGCAGGGTGGGAACAATTTCAACATTGGAAATTCTGATCATCTGGGAGAGGAAAACAAATCATGAGATCATGGTCAAATATTGGAACTGGAGCCAGAGGGACTGTGGGATGTCCATGCATGGGATTCTTCAAGACTTCACCAGACATGTCCCTGAGCAACTTGATGCAACTAAATTTGCTTTGAGAAGGGTATTGGATGAGGTGACCTCCAGAGGAACCTTCCAATCTCAGTTCTATTATTTTATGGAAGTTGGCCCAAAATATATATACAACAACTAAAACCAAACACTGGTAGAGCTAATATGCAATTCTCTGAGGAAAAGAAACATATTAGATTGGCACCAAGATGTCTCCTAAGTTAGAGAGGGGAAAAGGCTCCAATAAAACTCGTATGACATTTTAGGCCATGGGCAGGACTGTTTGTCTGTCACATTTGAACTCTTTCTAAGCACAGTTGCCCAAACAAGCTCTGCTTTTAGATTTCAATATCAGGAAATCAGAGAGTGGTAGTGAGGTCATCTCATTTCACATCTGAAGAGAGTTCCACATGAGTGGAAGAATGACAAGAACCAACTGAAAAGGAGAATGGTCTCCATTTATTATCTTTTTATAGTACAGTTGTACTTACCTGACTCCTTTCCATTAATTTCCATTAATTTACATTTTGCGGAGAAAGCATTAGGCAGAGGCACAAATTAATGACCTGCTTTGTTGGAAAGAGCAGGATAATCCTGTTTATTATGTTTGCTCCTATTAGTGAAGGACCAACCAGCAGATCACCCCCAACAAAACTCCAACAGCAACAACAACCACAAGGACTACACTTTGCTAATCAGCAAATCAAAATAGATTTTAACACGTGTATTTCTGATTGAGTGATGTCATGATGCTCCTTGACACCCAAATGATGTAATTGGTCTGTATTTTCTCAGCTCTTAACCTCACTTTCCAGCACAAGTACCCAAAGACTGGCAAATATGACAAGAAGCTTGTGAAACATCCAGGTCCATATTTAAACCCCTGCATTTCTGATGAGAATAATCAGTTTATTCTCCGGTCTTTAATCCTACTATGATTTGTCCCTTAAATTCACCTGCATTGAGGTCCAAAAATGACCTGAAGACTGGCTGGAGAAGAAATTCCAGAGCAAGATGCTGTTGAAGGAGATGAATGGAGTGAGAATGTTCCTGCAAAGATCCCAGATGATGCTGTCATTTTAAGGAGCATCAGCTGGATTAGCTGGATCATGAACCAGAACACAGAGCAGACCCCAAATGCTGAAACAGAGGTGACAAATAAGAGTTCTCTCATGGTGCAAATCTCACAGTCAGCCCCAGGTACCCATGTTGGAAAGACTCTTTGAAAACTGTAATCTACAATTCTGGGCATGTCCAAAGGATTTAGAAAGATCCAGAAACCGAAAGCCCAGATTCCTGTTGGCCCAGGAGTATTTCTGTGAATCAGCTGGGTTTGGAATATGCACTAGATGAAGAGGTGTGAAGTAATGATGGAGAAGAAGGAAATAATCTTATACTTGGCCAAAGTTCAAGTTAATTTGCTTGGAAACATAATTGATATTGGAAGCTGACCAGCATCTGGCACTGTTTGGGACAGGCAGTGACCGATCTTTTTGGTTTGCTTATTTTTCTGTGAGTAACATGCTCTTAAGCTTGTTAGATTTCCAGATTTGTTTCTTTTTTTGTTTTTGTTTTTTTGCTTTGGTTTAAACCCACTAAGAGGAAAAACAATTTACATGATTTAACTGGCTGTCAGATTAAAAACCAGGCATGTGATATCTGCAGAAAACACCATTCCCATGGACACTGTGTCTGCTCAGTCCTGTGATGGGATAACCAGCAACTTTGTCTGTTTGTCACATCTCTGTGCACCTCTTACTGCCAATCTCTAGAGCACCATATTGAGGGAAAAACTGCAGTCAGATTCTTATTGAGGGTGTATTTTTCCTCTGGTGAGTAGAAGTGGAATGAATCAGATTCTTTCTCCAGGTTTCCTTCCCCTCTCCCACAAATGTAGAGAATTCAACTTCCCAACTCTGGTCACAGAGTGGAAAACACTTAGGCCAAATATCTTGGTTTCTTAATAAGTCCTGCATGACTGAGATACATTCCCTAATAGCAGAATGTTCCAGAAAACACCTGGAGGGTGTTCTTTGCAATTTACTACTGCTGTCATGTGAGAGGCATATACAGGAGGCTCGGGGGATTGCCCTGTGGAAGAAGAGTCATCTCTGCTTTCTCTCTGTAATTTGTAGACTCGAGGTGGGATTTAGTTCTTCTGACTTTAGACACCTCAAATAGTCACCTATGCTTGTTCTGTGCTTTCCTTTCATTAAAGGAAAGAAGCTGGATGCCTGGGAGAAGCTGGATGAATCTGCCTCTGAAAGTTTCTCTTCTTTTTATTTACTCTAGGGAAAGGATGTGTGGCCATCTCAAACCAGATGATAAGCAATTTTCAATAGATATGGAAGCATATACAACTATCTTAAACTATATCTTTAAAGAACCAGAATTAACTGGCATAAATTCCCAGCATCCAGATATTTTCCACTCAATTCTCTCAGGCAAGACGCGAGTTTTGTCTTGGTTTTGCACAGGATCTGTCCAAATTCTAACTTTGGGGTTGCATCACATTTTCTGCCCCTCCGCTCCTCTCCAGATTAAACGTTTGAATAAAAGGCATGGAAAATAGATTAAAGCAATTATAAACCCCAAATGGTTTGTTGTTTACATATTGTAGAAGGTTCAATGATTGAAAGGATGCTGAAAATCTCTCTGAAAAAGGGGAGAGGGAGCTGGCAGAAGTTGCCTAAGTAGATAAAGTTACTGTTGAACAGAAGCCTATTTAGAGTCAGCAGAATCTGTAAGGTTGAATTTAAAATATATGTTCATTGATTTGTGTATTACAAGCAATATTTATCACTGTATCTATATAGTACTTTTAACAGCAGGAAGATATTTATGTTTATTAATTCTTGTTCTTTATTTAGCATAGAAATAGTGTATAATTTGAGGCTTATTTTAAAACCTTATTTGGGATGGTACTTAAAATGTGTCTTTTTTTGATATACCACATGTACTATTTTAAGCTTTATCATAGTTATTTCACAGCCTTTGTGCCAGCTCCCAAACATAACACATTTATTATTTTAATTACTTTGCCAACTTTACATTTTTTGCCTGTCTTATTTTTGTCAGAGAGCAGACCTCAGGAGAGATGTGACAGAGCAGAAATTGATTCTGATGATGTGCTGTTTCTCTACAATTTTTCAAAGGTCTCCTCGTAAAGCCCTCCTGAAACAAATTTGATATTGATTTTTTCATAAAACTCCCTCCTTGTCTCCCTCCCAGGTCTCACAAGAAGGTGTTTCAATAGAGCCTGCCAGTGAGTCCTTGGTATCTGCTGGAGTGGATTCCATTGGGTTTGAATCCATCCCATTCCCTTTTGCATCACTCAGGGACAAAGCACTCAGGCCCAGATGGTGTCACATGCTTTGGGAATGGGCTGGAATGCTCTCACCAAAGTGGTGATCTCCTGGGGCCACCAAAGGAGGCAGCAGAGCCCCTGTGAGTGCAGAAGGTGGTCCCTGACCTTCCTGTGGTCACCAGGCTGTGACACCACACGCTGGTTCCCCAATAACAGGATTTGTCCCTGAGACAGTCACAGAATCACAGGATCATTTAGGCTGGGAAAGCCCTCCCAGACCATGTAGTCCAACCTGTGACCAATCCCCACCTTGTCACTCAGCCAGAGCACTGAGTGCCATGTCCAGTCGTTCCTTGAATAGAGAGGGGGACCCTTCCACCTCCAATGCCTGACTGCTCTTTCAGAGAAAAAAAAAATCCTAATATCCAATCTGACCCTCCCCTGGCACAACTCAAGGCCATTTCCTCTTGTCCTTTCACTTGAGACTTGGAAGAAGAGACTGAACCCACCTCACCACAACCTCTTTGAGGGAGTTGTGGAGAGCAATGAGGTCCCCCCTGAGCCTCCTTTTCTCCAGACTAAACACCCCCAGCTCCTTCAGCTGTTCCCCATAAGACATTTTCTAGACCCTTCCCCAGCTTCAGAAGGCTGATGGACTCCCTGGGAGTTGCTCCAAAGGGGCAAGCACACCATGTACCTCAGTGGCTTCCAAACAAAAGACTCCTTGACCACCTGGGCTACCTTGAAGTCCAGACAGTGGTGTTATTCCTCGTTTGGAAGGGACCTTAAAGTTTATCCAGTTCCAACCCTCTGAAATGGGCAGGGACACCTTCCACTAGCCCAGGTTGCTCAGAGCTCAGTCCACCCTGGCCTTGGACACATCCAGAGGTGGGGCACCCACAACCTCTCTGGGCAGCCTGTCCCAGCATCCCACCACCCTCACAGGGAAGAAGATGCCACGTTTCAAAGCACAAACCTCAACACAAACTGTTGTATGGCCAAAGTGGCAGCCAGCAGTCTTCCTGGAGACTGTGGGCCAGGATTGGTGGTTTTTTGCAGCTCTGGCAGCCTGTTTATGTGTGAAAGGAAGACAGAAAAAACCACCAGTCCTTAAGAAAAGCACAGCTCACGACCTCAGGCAGAGTTTCACATCCTTAGGGGTCTGTCTGCTCTGCTCAGGGATGCACAGCTTTGAAGTTCATCCTCTCTAAATACAGAAATGTGTTCATTTTGTATTATCCCAGCTAGAAACCAGTTGTTGTAGCCCCCATTACTGGGCAACTTGTGAGTCCACCAGACTCTAAACCATAATTTTTTGAAATAAAATGTCACAGTGCCCTACCCCTCGAGGTCTGGGCCCCTCACTTTCAAAAGGACATTGAGGTGCAGGAGCGTGTCCAGAGGAGGGCAGTGGAGCTGAGGAAGGGTCTAGAAAACATGTCCTGTGAGGAACAGCTGAGAGAGCTGAGGATGGTCAGTCTGGAGAACAGGGGGCTCAGGGGGGAACCTCGTTGCTCTCCAACAACTACCTTAAAGGAAGTTGTAGTGAACTGAGTTCAGGCTCTTCTGCCACGTCCCAGGTGAAAGGATGAGAGCAAATGGCTTTAAGTTGCACCAAAGAAGGGTCAAATTATAGATTAGACAAAAAACCCTCCTGCAAAAGTGGTCAGACATTGGAGCAAGTGGAGTCACTGTCTCTGGAAGTGTTCAAGAGGCATCTGGACGTGACCCTTGGGGTTGTGTTTTAGGAATGATTATGGTGGTCCTGGGTTGGTCGTTGGGGTAGATGATTTTGAAGGTCTCTTCCAACCTTGATGATTCTGTGACTTCCAGGAACAAAGGTCTGAGGGAGAGCAGGGTAGACAGTTCTGTGGTGGAGCTATGCAAAAAGATGGAGATCTTTGTGCTTTGACCACACAGAACTAAAAACTTACTTTAGTTGCTGATGAAACTCAGTGCTCATTGCAGGCCTGATTAAACAGGGGCCAAGGAGCAGCACCTGACCCCAGGAGGAGGTGATGGTGACCAAGGTCAGTCCATGCTGCTAAAGAGGGTTTGTTTTGAAAAGAGCTATTTAAGGCAGTACAAAACTGAGCTAGAGACCAAGTTAAAATCACTGGGATGGAGTTCTTAACATGCTGCCTGGCTGTCTCCCATTTAGCAGTGGAGATAAGCCCAGAGGATGGATATTTATTGAGAGAAACCCAGCTGTGCAAACACCATTTCACTGTTTCAGCTCAGGCCAGATATAAAACTGATTGCTGCTCTGTGGGAGGCTACAAAACCACTGGTTTGTTGTTGTGGGCAGGAGGGAGAGGCGTAAGTGTCTCTCCTGAGCCCACTTTTGTGCAGTGGTTCCATTAGTGACCTGGATAATGAAATAGAGAGGCTGCCTCTTAAATTTGCAGGACATATAAGGCTGGGAAGAGTTGTGTGTACACAGGAGACACAACTAGAATTCAGACAGATCTTGATGAAGTGGGAAATTGGGCTGGAAAAAGTTAGATAAAATTTAGCAAGAAGAGGGGTAGTATGAATAATCAACTACAGAAGCACTGGGTAGAGAGCAATTGGCTTGGTGCTTCAGAAGAGGACTTTGGGGTTATTGCGCATCCCAAGATGAACATTAGTTGCCTTTATCACCCTGTTGTGAAAAGCCAGATGAGAAATCCTGGAACTGTTGAATACAGGTTTGGAAACTGTGTTTGAGAAAGGTAAGGACCATGATTTGGCAGCCTGAAGGATAAGGGCAGATATTCTTAGAGGAACTTCCAGAGAAAATGTGATTTCTGGACAATGTTGAAAGCATCAGGGTTATTTGGTTGTAAAAAGATAAGGGTACTGCTGGGGAAAGGAATGATAAAACTTCATGTAGATTAAAGACTGGTGCAAAGATCAAGGTAATAATCTATTCACCATGTTCCTAAGAGCCTGGAAAAGAAGCTATGGGCTTAAACTGCAGCAGGAAACTCCAGCTGGAGTACAAGCAAAGATTTCTAACCATAAGATCATTTGAGCAATGGGATGGGTTGTGCAGCCTAGGGAGTTGCAAAATCTCCTTTTGTTGTAAGGCTTCAAAACCAGGTGGAAAAACGTCTGTTTGAAATTGAGCACATACAGCTGAACCTGGTTTAAAGAAGAAAGATAGACTTGGGTGAACTCTCAGGGTTCTTCCAGCTCTGTTTTTAGATGATGTTATGGGCATATTTTCTCCCTAAATTCACAGTGAAAGCACTCTTGCTACTCTAGGTGGTATATAAATGTATTTTAAATCTTCAAGATGAGGCAGCAAATACACAGTTAATCAACTTGTACATGCTTTTACGTCCAAACACACACCACAAACCTGGGATGATTTTTGCTTTTCTCTCATGTCCTTGAAGCCTCCATCTGGCTTTCTCAGTTCAAGTTTCCTGCAGCTTGCAGAGGATGAGGAGACAGAGAACTGCAGTGCAACTATCTCACACCCCAAGTTGTGTAGAGCCACTTGTGAGCAAGGTGCAGGCTTGCTCTCACTAAGTAATCTTCCAGGGCACAGTCGATGGTATCTGTTGGCTTGACTCCCTGCTTGGGAAACTCCCTGATTGCTTGGAAAACTGTTAGAAATGGGGTTTATTTTATATTTTCTAAAGCACCCAGGCTAACTTAAAAAAAAACCCAAACAAACCACCCAACAAACAAACCAACAAATAAAAGAAACAAGCAAAAATAAAAGCCAGAAGGCTCAGAGTCTCTGCACATTACCTATTTAACTGTGCTTTAAAGGAGTCACAAATGCCAGGAGGTGGCATCCTGCTTCAAAGTGTAGGAAGGAAGGCACACCAATAGAGCTGAAGTTGCATCAGAGGAAATTGATGTTCCCTGCAGTGACTGTTCCTCAGCATCTCTTGCCTGGTTTGGGAAGTAGATTGACTGCATCCTGAAAAAGGACTTGCATTTCATTTTATTCTTCACAGCCCTTGCTTGCTTTTCAGAGACTTATCTCTGTCTGTCCTTCTTAAGACAGTGAGCTAAAGATGGAAGAAAAATTAACCCATCATCTGTAAGCTGAAGAAAAACAGCAGTTAGAAAAAGAAATCCCTTGAGCAAGCACGTTACTGCTCCTAAGACAGAACAGCAGCACGTGTTTTATACTGGCACATGCCCAGACCAATATGTGACAAGGTGACATTCCTTTAAAATATTTCTCATTTCAATTGTTTAATCTTCCCTTTGCTGACAAAGCTGCCTCTTCTCTTCTTGTGTAATCAAAGTCTCTGGCATGTTAGTCTAATTGAAATGACAGGCAAAAGTTTAAAGTAAAATCGATTATTTTGTCACTGAAGCAACCCCAAGTGTTTAAAAGGGAATGTGAGCTGAGGAAACAGAAGATGTATGTTAACCAGTTAGAAACCAAACTCTTGTGCTGTAGCAGTTTGTTTTAAGAAAATGAGGACCATTAATTTAGTGAAGCTACATTTGCCAGATTCAATTAATAAGTTAATCCTGAGAATAATTGATTTTACATTTGGAATAGCTACAGATGGAAAGGCGTGAGTGATGCTGGTTCTGTGTGGGTGAAAGAAAGGAATCAGAGACAAGGCATTTGAAAAGCATTGGAGCAGCTAATTCTGTGATTCTTCCATCTTTGGAGTTCCAGGGAGAGAGAGCTCCTCTGCTTTGAGACAATTTTGCCGGGGCAGAGGGGACTGGGGCAGTGAGGCATTTCAAGCAGGAGATTGGCAGTATCAGGAGTGGCTTCCAAAGGCAGCCACATGTCCCTTGCATGAACCAGAGGAATCATGGGGAAAACAGTGTAAGTTTAACTGGTCTGATGCCTTCAGGAATGAAAGGGAGCAATAAGGAGTTCTGTGATGTTTAGCTGTTCCTAAATGCTGTGTCCATGTTGCGTGTCCATAGGTGGTTCAGAAGTAATCTGTGCTAGATTAATGAGTGGAGCCAAAGTGCCAGAGACAGCCCAGCCTGTTTGATTTCCAAATTAACCTTAGGAAATGCTGCCTCATGAATATTAAAATTCAAGCCTCCTGTGCCGTGATCAATACATTAATTTTTATGTATGACCTCACAAAGATCCAACCTGTCATCAAGTGACGGGCGTTTGTCCAATATTGCTGTGTAAATGTCAAGGCAGATGGTTCTGAGAACCTGCTGCAATATTTCACATCATAATAGGAGAGTTTGGCTGCTCTGACCTCTTCATGTCAGCAGTGGGAACCCAGGCCAGTGCTTGCTAAATGGGACAAGGAAAGGAGCAACAAGACTGGCTAGAAAATAAGGCAAGGTCCCCTTTTGGGCTTGTGCTGAGCCTGGGTGGCTTTGCTGGAGCAAACCAGTGTCCCCAGAAAAGTTAATATCCATGGAAGAAACAGAGGGTGTTCCTGGAGAAGCTTTTGCATGGACTCTGCAGGGAGTGGAGGTGCCTGGCTCAAGTACAGATGTTTTCACTCTGGGTTTCCAAAGGGAGATGAGGTGAAGCCCCTCTTGCCCAGGCTGTAGGAGATACCAGCTCAAGAACAGAGGAGTGCAGTGTCCCCTTCAGCAGCTGAAACTGTCTACCAGCTCACTCCAGAGAGGTGTTTAATGATACCTCAGAAACATGCCTTGTTTATTTGGAATTCACTTTGAAGGACTACACATTCCAGTGTTTTCAGGTCAATGTGCCTTTTGAAATGCTAATCAGATGGAATTGGCCTTTACCACAAGCAGATTATTTGTATATCAAAGAGATTCCTTGCACACTTTCTGTCAGTCTGAACCAAGTTTAGATTGCACTGATGCATTATTTTTAATGCTGATTCCTCGTAAAATCTTTTCTACGTCATTAACGTTCTAATTATTTTTAGCCTGGTGTTAGTTAGCTGTTACCATGCTCAGCATTGCATGGGGAAATGAGTATTATTCATTCCAATGCTTCATTACCTCTCTATTTTTACATCCAAGCATCACAAAGCCCATATCAGCAATAAAAGTGGTTTTATTGAGCCTTGTAACACTGTTTGGGGTTGAGGTTTCCCTTCTCCTCCACCAAGCTTCCTGGGGAGGATGTGCTGAAGTGCACAAAGCAGAAATCTATGCAGTCCTCCACACCTTTCCTTGCACAGGTTGCTCCAAGGAGGCTGCAGAGCCTCTCGCAGGTGAGCAGGAACTGCAGAGCAGCTGGTCAGCTTGAGTGGCAGTGTGACAAGAGGCTGAACTGGCATTTCTTCCAGCACTTGTCCTTCCCTGCTAATGCAGCCAACTGGCTGAGATGACCTTCAGCCAGGAGCCTTTGAATGGAAGTAATTCTGTGACTGTACAAAACTAGACTTGGGGGCAAGTTTGAACAGTTGTGTTAGAGAGCATAATTTTTATTTCTTGGTTTGCTCCACTGCAGAAGGAAAAAGCCACCAAAGCCAGGAATAAAGACCACCAAGGGTTCCAGTAGTCATGCTTTGAGTAGTAAACTCCAGTTTCCACAGAAGATGCAGGACTGGGTCCTCTGTTGAGAAACTTTTGTGTAGAGGCAGACCAGTTGGTCAGAACTATTGGTGGCAAAATTCAATTAAGCATGTTCCCTTCAATTGATTACCCAACCCTGTAAAAATAAACAGGCACATGAAAGCCCTAATGTGAATAAAAGCAATCTGCAAACAAGATACAGGCCCAAATTCCCTGCATATAAATGGATTGCAACAAGTTCCTGTGCCTGCTCAGTTTATTGCCATCTCTCATCTGTTTGGAGCAATTGATGCTCATTCAGAGAACCCCCAAAGTAAAGGGCTTTTGTAGCTCTCAGCTTAGCAGGCTCTGTCCAAATGCTGTTTATTTTAGTCTTGGAAACATTTGTCTCTCCCACCACAGGTGATCAGCGAGTTTGAAGCCTCTCCCGACTCATTTTCCTACAGAATCCCCAACCTGAGCCGGAATCGCCAGTACAGCGTCTGGGTGGTGGCAGTGACGGCTGCGGGAAGGGGCAACAGCAGCGAGATCATCACCGTGGAGCCTCTGGCCAAAGGTACCCTGCTAATTACCCTGGTTAATTGGCACCTGGCCCCTGTGCATCACTGCAGGGGCGACTTTGGTTCTCCCCAGAAGTGACAGCTCTCAGCTAATTGCTCAGGCTTCTGCTGGAGTCAGCAGAGAGAGGATGACGTGCTCCTCTTGGGGGGGAATGGGTCCTACCTGCCTTAGAAGGAAATGTGGTGCCTCTTTTTGGAGCAATTTTTAGCTTCTTTTTTGGGGTACAGAGGCTTTGCACATGATCTCTCTCCCCCTCTGAATAGATTTCTTTCTCTGGCTGTACAAGGCAACTTCTTTATCATTCCTTCCCTTGGTTATATCTCTTGTGTACTCCATCTTCTGCATAAAATGGTCTGATTAACATATCTAAACTCTGAGCAATTGTTCTCTACTTGCATTAGCTTTGAAGTTTGCTGCTTCTATTTCAGATATGATGAAGGGATAATGTGCCTCAAATCTTGCATATTTATTTCCAGCTGTAATAGTTGTTCTATTAAAAGATATTACTGGGGCCTGTGAAATCTGCCTTACCTGTACTGGGAGATGTGATGCCTGCAGTGCTATAGCACTTTAGCTTTGAAAATAGGCAGGGAAGTGAGAACAGTCCCATCATATTCAATCTCTATATGGGATCTTCAGACTGATTTTTTTTTCCCCACTCAACTTGGTATCATCACAGCCCGTGCCAGTATGAGCAGAGTAATGCACAGATCCCCAGAGCTGCAAAATTAGATGCATTTAATTGACTTTACAGTTTTACAAGCCTGCTAATTTTTCACTCGTGTGTCTAATGATGTAGAAATGTAAAAGAAAGTGTCTGGTGCATTACGATGAGAGATACTTTCTAAAAAAAGCTTCACAGAACTTCAGCTTCGTGACACCAATGTGAAGGTGCTGCCTGCATGGAAGAGCACACAACATCACCATGGGAAACCTTGCTGCTCCTGCATGTTCAGGTGGGAGGTCACCAGTTTGATGATGGCACATTAACCATCAGACATGTTAACCTGGGCTGCACCAAAAGCACCATGGGCAGCAGGTTGAGGGAGGGGATTGTGCCCCTCTGCCCCTCCAGGTGAGACCCCACCTGCAGAGCTGCCTCCAACCCTGGGGCCAGCACAGCAAGGACATGGAGCTGCTGGAGAGAGTCCAGAGGAGGCACCAGCATGGGCAGAGGATGGAGCAGCTCTGCTGGGAGGGAAGGCTGGCACAGCTGGGATTGTCCAGCCTGGAGAGGAGAAGCTTTGGGGGGACCTCATTGTGGCTTTGCAGGACCTGAAGGAGCTCCAAGAAAGATGGAGAGAGACAATTTCCAAGGGATGGAGAGACAGAACAAGGGGGAATGGCTTAATACTAACAGAGAGTAGGGTTAGATGGGATATTGGGAAGGAATCCTTCCCTGTGAGGGTGGTGAAGCCTTGGCACAGGTTGGGCAGAGAAGCTGTGGCTGCCCCTGGATCCCTGGAAGTGTCCAAAGCCAGGTTGGACG
This sequence comes from Campylorhamphus procurvoides, assembly GCA_013396655.1. Lineage (NCBI taxonomy): Eukaryota > Metazoa > Chordata > Aves > Passeriformes > Dendrocolaptidae > Campylorhamphus > Campylorhamphus procurvoides. The sequence continues at coordinate 59,403 of WBMV01001407.1, forward strand.
GGGCTTGGAGCACCCTGGGCTGGTGGAAGGTGTCCCTGCCCATGGCAGGAGGTTGTAATCAGACATCTTTAATGTCCCTTCCAACCCAAAACTCTTCTGGGTTCCTATGACTGTCATGGATGGCAGTGCTGGTGTTTGGAGGGCACTATTTGAACCCAGCACCTTCCCAAAGGTTAGAACCTGCAAACAGAATTCCCCAGGCTTGTGATGGAAACTTCCATATTTCATCTTTTCTGCTTCTCTAGGCTAAAGTTTTTATCATATATGATGAATATTTTTCAGCATTGCTGTGAGAAGCCTGTGGTAACTACGGTGTTACTACTGTAATGTACAATGGAAGATTTATCCATGTAAAGACAGGGAGGGTCTAGGAAGGGAAGGAAGTTGGGATAAGCAGCAAAATGCTTGCTCCTCATACCATTGCTTGCAGGTATTTTCTGTCAACTAAGAGTCACTTTTACTTTCTGCTTCTTTCTGGCACTTTTTGTACAGCATTTCAGACAATTCTTTCTCTTAGCAGTTACACAGTGTCAGTGGAATGACCTGAAGGATGTCTGAAATGCCACGAAAAATCTGAAGGGTCTGAAAAATCTGCATATTTTCCATTGTTGACTTTCTTGTAGGATATCTGCACACTGCATTGTGAACATCAGTATGACCAAAGCTGAGATCTTAAAAGGGGGATGAGGAGTGTAAAGGACATCAGTGGAGGAAGATTGTGAAAGAACATCTCAGGGAAATAGGGCAAACGTTTTAGGTCAGCTGTCACCTGTGTGTAATGAATGTGTGGTGATGAAATTTGAAAAGATGAGGTAAAAATAGGCACAGAAATAGATGGTCAAATAAATGTGAAACCAATTAACCAGCAACATGGTGCAATACTAATAGACTGAGGCAAACCCAGCAATGTGCACTAAAAGTTCTCCCTTGCCATTCCCTGTGTATGTAAATAAAAGAGGGAAGTGTTCAAAGGTGAGCAAAGAGCAGTGAGGACTTTGCAGGTGCCAAGGTTCATGACCTCTACTCAGGAGGAATTCCAGAATGCAACTGCTCTCTGCCAAAAATTGAGAAGTCTCAACTTGACCCACATGTACTTAAACTGATCCAGCTTACCAGAATTAATTCTGCTCCTCTGAAGCTTATGTAACATAATCCATGATGACAAATAAGTGAACTTAAAAATAACTTTATGAAAAGACAAAATGACTTTAAAGAAAAATAATGAATTACTTCAATATAGCCAGGTCAGTCTGAACAAGATTTTATTTCAAAGGACAGCAGAATGCATCCAGTCAACCTTAGAGCTTGCAGTGATACTCCAACAGAAAGTCTGCATTAGGTGATGCCCAGGAAAAGCCTCTTACATGCACTTAGGACTGAAAAAGTGGCGAATAACCCATTTGTGGAGGTTTTGATGGGCACTAGGAATACCAATAGATAGCTATTTTATGAACTTTGCATGTAGCTAGATTAGAAATTACTGTATCATGTACGAGGTTTCCTTTATGAATGCATCACGGGGCTTTTTAGAGAGATGGAAGAAAGTAGTGATCAGTGACAAGGGCAGGGGATGCTCAGAGAAGAAGGATGGGCAGAGTTAATAACCTCCAAGACCTTTCTCAGCCCCCGGACTGTCTGAAGCACACAGCACATCAGAGGGTTAGAAGCACTTATAGTCTGATTTCTCCACAAGTTCCCGATGCAAAAACATCCTGTGGGCCGTTGTTTTGAAGTTGTTTGCTTCTTTTTCTGCTCCTCTAACTGCACAGTAACTGTCCAAGTAATGATACCATCCTGACAGCTAATGAGAGTTAACTTTGAATTGAATTATGTCAACTTAATTATAACCCCCTTAAGAACTCCTTTGAGAACAATGAGAATGTCTAGATAGGGGTTTGATGTGAAATGGATAGTCCAATTTATATGAAAGCTTAATTCAAGTTAACATTTCTTTCTTTCTTTAGTGCCTTCATTTCTCAGAACAGATTGTTATTCTCTGCAATTAACTGACAGAAATAATAAAGGAAAAACCCAACAAATAGAAAATAATCACAGCAATGAAAGTTCAGTCTGGCAGGGAGCTCTGCCCCTGCCCCTCGAATTATGCTTCATTGTTGACTTGCAAGACGTGGGTTGTGCCTATCAAATATATTCAAAAGACATAAAACCTTGCATGCACCTTGTTCCTCTTATTTACTGGTCATGATTGATGGAAAATGACATTTCCTGGCCACATGATGATAACAGATGTAGACCCATGGCAATCTGATCTTCTGGGGAGAACTCTCTGACTTTAACATTGAGTTTCCTCTGTTGTTTCAGACTACCTGAACATTAACTTTGAACAGATTTTCCCCCTGGTCTGTGTTGATTTGTGTGTTTAATGTTTTTAAACAACCTGTGGGGCTCACTTGATAGGACACACACCCCTTTGGTCTGTTTCTTTAGTAGTTCATCAGACTGGAACACACAGGATATTAAAATCATAAAGTCATGGAATTGTTAAAGTTGGAAGGGACCTTAAAGCCCATCCATTCCCACTCTCTGCCATGGGCAGGGACACCTTCCACCAGCCCAGGGTGCTCCAAGCCCCATCCAACCTGGCCTTGGACACTTCCAGAGATCCAGGGGCAGCCACAGCTTCTCTGCCCAGCCTGTGCCAGGGCCTGCCCACCCTCTTCTGTGAGAAAGTAAATGAAATAAACTCCTGATCCAGGAGTTTCACTGGTTATTCACTGGTAGATCCAGGTTATTCACTGATGGATCTTTTATTAGATTTAATCTGACCTGGGGTGAGCTGTCACAGCTCTTGTTCAGTCTCCCTAACCAGTTTGCCTTTAAAATGCAGTAGCGTGCTCTAGAGAAAAAAAAAACAAAACACCAAAACCTGTGTTACAGCCTCTTGCAAAGAATCCCTGCCCATTTCTATTTCTATGACAGCAAATGTAGGTTATAGGATTTGTAATTTAAACAAACAAACACACAGAAAACCTCATTAGCATAAGAGAGGGCTCTGTTGTGTGAAGGCACCTCTTTATCTCCAGTTAATGATGGGGTAATTCTCAGAAAGTAGGAACAGACAGAGCCCCTCTCGGGTGCTGTGCCATCCAGGGTAAGGCTGGAGGGAAGTCTGTAGGCATGTGGGTGACTTCAAAACCAGAAGTAAACCCTTAAACCCTGCAGCTGGATTGCCCATGTGCTTCCTAAAACTCCCTTTGCTCCAGAGGGAGAGGTCTGTGTGATTCCAGGCATCTTTACTTGTTAGAATTTCAAACCTATTGCTTTTAGATGGATTTCACTTGGCATTTATATAATTTCTAGTCTTTGGTGTGTATTTTTTAGCAGTCTCAGAATATTATTAGAAGTTAAACAATACAGAAAACCGGACTTGAAAACTTCAGTGATGTTTTGCCATCTTGTTTAAAAGCTCTCAGTGCATGGAAGGAATAAGATAATCCATGGAAACCTGTGGATACTTTCCAAAAATAAAAGTGCACTGTGCTTTTGCAATCTGAGTTATGATTTGTCATCTTTCTACTGGCTTAACCTTCTTTGAAGTTCCTGTTACTCCCACACATCACAGTAAGGTGGAGGACACAAGATGTCACAAACCAAACAACATCATTGTTGGTTGCACTTTCAATATCTGATGTCCAACCTATGACTGAAGGGAGAATTCCTGTTGAAAGAACTATTAAAACCAAAGGGATAACACAGAAAGTTTGCCAGCAGTGGTATCACATCCTGCTGAAGGCTGCAGCAGGATTCCTGTATTCCCCTTGCTTTGTCCTACAGGAATTGGCAGCAGTGGAAAATAGCTGGGTATTTCAAGAAACCCTGAGGAGGTGGGAAGGCCAGGGAGGAAATGATTAATGGTTAATTTTGAATTTTGCATGGAACAGGAATACCAGCAGTCCAGATGTTACAGGTGTGTTTTGTAGATAGTCAGAGCTGGCATCTCCTGCTGCTTTTTAAAGATGGTGTGAGCACCACAAGGCACCTCCTGCAACAAAACCTGGCACGACTGAAGACAAATGAGCCTTTTAACACCAACTTGAGTGGAGCCAACATTTCACTGTGTGTGTCTCTGGGTGCACTGAACATCTCTCAGTTCCTTTGGTTAATTAGCCCCCGATCTGTGGCAGCACATGTCTGTGTAAATCTTTCCTAGCAGATATGACCTTAGGAATGCCCTGGTGGAAAACCAGGCTGATTCATGAGGCTTAATGGCTGGACAGTGTTTTGCCATCACTCTGGTGTTTAAGGTTTCCAGGGCAGTGTTTTCCTGCCAGGGTTAAGGATCAGAGTTTCTGGAAGGAGGGAGCCAGGGATCTTTATCTGCTGTTTAGCCAGGACAGGACATGTCCTTGCTTGGCTCTTAGAAAAATAATGTTGTCTCATTACTTAACATCCATTTTGTCTTTTACCTAAATCTTTAAACAGTTACTTGTGTTCTCAGTCAAAATTTTGACCAGAATAAAATCTGAAGAGAAGGTTGGTCTTCAACAGTGCTTGAAGAGAACACAGGCAGCACAGCCCAGACTGATCATATAATCCATGAAATCTTCTCTTTTTATGAATATCTCAAGTCCCTTTGCTGCCTACTCAAGTAATTTTGCTTAATTTTTCAAGGCCTGTTCTTTTATGCATGATTTTTTTTCAAGATTAACTGTCCCAGTTATATTTGAAGCTGGGTCTCATTTCCATGTTTTTCTAATTGGTGCAAAATGGATTAATAAGTATAAATTCTGATCAGCGTGCATGGCTGAAGTAGATCAAGCCTAAAAATACAGTATTTTATCTATCTGTATTCAGTATATGCCTTTAAAATGTGTATTTAGAGGCCAACAAGTCTATTTCTATGAAGGGTCATTCTTGAGCAATAACAAATGAGGCTCTAACACCACCCTAGTGTTATAAACTGCAGTTTATAATATAAACTTCAAGTTGTAATAATAAATGATGCTAAATTTATAAAGCTATACTTTTCTTGATATATTTATTTAGGTGACCTGAGAGCTGACACAAATTAAACAGACTTAAAGGTTTGTTTATTTTGCATAACACCAAAGCTGTCGTAGCAGTGATGTATTAATAATTTAGCTTCTGTAAGACACCTGTTTGGAGAGAAACATTCCTTGGATGTAATTTTCATCCATAATTTCTACTATGAAACATATAAAAGTCAGGAAAGATTATAAATAATTGCATTTGCTCTTTTCTCTGCTCTTCCAATTCTGCACCTCTTTTCATTCCCTGCCTTCCAGATACTGAAACTGATACTCATGCTTGAGTAAACAGACTGTGTCATGAGTTGAAAGGAATTAATTTCCTACAAACTGGTTTTCCACCTTTGCTTCTGGGTGTCTGTATTTGCCTTCCAAGGGCTGTGTGAGAGGACACCTCACTCCAGCCTTTCTTGCTCTCTCTCCCACAGCTCCTGCCAGGATTTTGACGTTCAGCGGCACGGTGACGACTCCCTGGATGAAGGACATCGTTCTCCCTTGCAAAGCCGTGGGAGATCCAGCTCCAACAGTCAAATGGATGAAGGATAGGTAACCAGCAACTAAATGTATAGCTTCAAATTTGCTTAAAACCATGAGGGTTGTGATGTGGGTGATGCTGGATGGCTGTCGGGAAGGAGAAGGAACATTCCTGGGCACTGCACGTGGTAACAGGAGATGAGGAATTTAGAAATTCCTTAAAATAACTGGCTGTGGTGATTACAAGGTATCAAAAGGAGAAAAAGTACTGAAGAAGGGTTTAAACATTCAAAATGTAAAACCTGGGAGTCTTTATTGTTTTACCTTCAGGCAGAAGGAATGGGTTTAAATAAACCCAAATGCCTGATATGGCATGGATTGGTGCTGAGGGGTGTCAGTGTGTCCTGCACATGTTTATTTTTCATTATTGTGTCTTCACCTTTGCTCAGGCAGTTCGACAGAGTCACTTGGAAACATACATAGGCAATAATTTAATCCAAGCACAGTATAAGCAGGGATACTGCAGTGGTATGAAACCATCTTGGGCATTGATACAAATAGCTATTATTTTATAAGGATGAATTTTGTAAACAGGAACTGATTTATTTTGGAACTTCTATGAAACATCAGGTTGTTAAGGAAGGAGTGAATTTCCATTTTCACTCAAATTGGGGCCAGATTATTTGCATTTTTAAACAAATGACAGGCATTTCCCAACAACAAATATTCCTTTGCTATCTTATTAAAGAGAACACCCCCACCACACTTTTTCTTTCTTTCCATTCTTAATTGCTTCCAAAAAAAAAAAAAAAAGAAAAATCCAATTCCGACTAATTTTGATTGTAACTTCTTTAATGTATGGACTTTGTTTCCTGTGAGGTAGTAACGGGACACCCAGCCTAGTGATGATTGATGGGCGAAGGAGCATCTTCAGCAACGGGAGCTTTGTCATCCGGACTGTGAAGGCAGAAGACTCTGGGTACTACAGCTGTGTGGCCAGTAACAACTGGGGCTCAGATGAGATCATTCTGAATTTGCAGGTACAAGGTAAGACTGTTGGATCTACCTCGTCATTGTTACCATGACTATGAACTGCTACGTGATGGTAACGCAAAGTGTGTGTAAAATATTAGTGTTAATTTGTGTTTATGCCCATCTAATTCTTCCAAATTAATCAATAAAATATTATGCAGGTCATTCTGCGTAATATAGAATATATGCAGGTCATATAACCTGGCAAAAGGTGCTTTTGGTGGAAAAATTCACACACTTGCAGTTAAGTTTCTCTGTGGGCTTTTGTAGGATTGACAACTGAACAGTGACATTCAGTATCAGTTTATGCCTTCTCCTTGCAGATATTGCACATATCATTTAAATATTACAAATTTCAGAAAGACCTGAAGGCCTTTATTTCAGCTTCTGAAAGGCTATCAACAGAAATTTGAGACCTTGGACAAAAAGCTTCGTTATGGAGGAGAAGGATTTTATTGATGGTGGATATAAGGAAGTGTCAAAAATGAAACATCAGAACGCTCCAACTAATTCATATCACCAGCTGCTTTCTTCTCTGTGTATTGGAATGCATGAAGTGTGTCCATGGTGGTTTTGATGTGTATAAAAGCAACAATAATATAGGAATGGACACTAACTATTGTAATACAGAGCCTGTGTATTGACATACCAAGAACTCACCATGCAGGAGATTTCCTTTCTCACTTACACTAAAGTAGATCCTCAAAGTGCCTCAACTGGCTGCCAGAGGGAAGGAAACACCTGCTTTGGGAATATGGGCCATGATGGGCTTGGGCACTCTCTGGTACAGGATCTAAACTTTTAGTGTAAATATGTGAGAGCACAGAAAGAGATTATTTCAACTGCAGCCCCTCTCTTCCTGCACAAACCCTTCCACTAAGCCTTGAAACAGACATCACACCATAGCTCAGCTTCCCTACAATCCACTAGAAACCAAAGATGCTCTTCTGCAATGCTTGAAGCACGGCCACAACAGGAAGGAGGGAGAGAAAACACTGCAAGCACTATCAAATGGAAACCTTCTGTTTATATTCCACTAAGTACTTTTGTAATTGCATATCTTTGCTGTTATTGGACTGCAGGATCTAAAAGCAAATCAATACTATTTCCCCAAGGGACAGGGGAAGCGTGGCATTTAACATGTGGGCCCACCATTTTTGGTAGGTAGGGTGAGCTGTGATGAAAGGTTTTACAATAAACCTTTCCCACTGCAGTGTGTGCAGCCTCTCTCCATGGAATCAGCCAAGTCAGTCAGAATAACAGAACAAATCCATCTCACACAGAGAATTTTCCTTCAGAGCATAAACTGTCTCTTTAGTTTTCTTCAGCACTGTTGGGCCCTGAGAGGGCAGCAAAATGAACTTCCCTTTGAGCTAGTCCTGAGCTGCAAACCAGCAGCCTCTGCTTTGTATCAGCACCCATTTTTTTCGCAATCTGCTGACTTGAGCATGAGCTGGAGTTTCACTCTGCAGGTGGAGCTACACCTCGAACACAGGCAAAGCAGGCAGTGACACCACAGAGCTTTTGGGACTTCTGTTCTGCCTTGCCCATGGGCTGATCTCTCTTGAGCAGGAGCTGTGTCAGGGCAGTGGCAGCTCCTGCCAGCTGTGGTCACCAACACCACCCACACCTGCAGTGGCAGAGACCAAAAAAGTTGTGACTGCCCTGTCCTCTTTTTTAACCTGCTTTTCCATCCCAGATATTCATCCTTTCCCATGATGGACACTGTGCATGCCTCACTCCTTGTTCTTCAGGCAGCAAAGCTCAGTTTTGTCCATGTTTCTGAGGATTCTGGAGGCCTCTTAGTCACACTTGTTCAGAACACACTTGGGTGATGTGTTAGCAAATATTTACTCTCCAGGGCTCCAATAAATTTTTGACCAGCTTTTTAAATTGTCACCTGCCATTCTTTTCAAACATCATCCTCCATGGCCTTTCTGCCTTTGTGCCCTGGTTCTTGTTAACTCACCTCCACAACAGGGCTAGCTAAACAGAAGTCTGAGATGACCTCCCCAGCCTATAACTAGTGTATGGTCATACTGGTACATGACACATTTGTCAAGGTACAAAGAAAGCTGGATCCTTTGCCACTCTCTGTCCCTGAGCTCTGGACTACACTGGTGCAATTTGGGGGTAGTTAGTGAGCCCAAACTATCACAGTTTATGGTCCCGTTTCCAATCTTAACTCCCTATCCTGTGTCCCAGTCACAGTTTTCCTTATCTTGGGCACCTTACTGGGATGTAGCATGGCTCTTTCTCTGCCCTTTCATGCTGGATTTTCATAGAATCATGGAATGGTTTGGGTTGGAAGTTACCTTAAAGACAACCTTAAAGTTACCAGTTCCAACTCCCCTTCCACCTCCCACTAGACCAGGTTACTCAAAATCCATCAAACCTGGGTGGAAATGAGTTTCCTCTGGAGGAAACTGGGCACTGGGCAGAGGGTGGGAGATGAGACTTCTGTCTTATTCCTGTGTTCAGTCAGGAGCTGGTCCTGGGAATCACACGTGAGACCCTGGTTCTTGTGTCCCATAGATTAGATACAGATATGATGTTTATGGGGAGCAGCAGGACTGAAGTGTTTCCAAGTCTTTGCTGATGGAGTTGTGTCCTCTTTACACCAATGGCCTCAGTGGTCTGGAAGAGCTTATGGATCTGCCTCCAACCATAGATCCAACTATGCTCCCTAATTACTTCTCACAGTTATTACAGTGGCAGAAACTCACTATGCACCTTTCTTTTGTTAATTTTTGCCATAATAGCCTGCAAACACAGGCATGAGCAGGGCATCATTTGCAACTGCACATCTGTCTCCTGCCACTAAAATTTCAGCTTCTCCCTAAACCAGATATGGAAAATAATGAAAATGAATGGATGGGTAGCTCATCTGCCATTTAGGTCTGACAGGACAGATGCAAAAAATCAGAATAAAAACCCCAAAGGTTAAAAACTGAAAGACAGAATTGTGTAGAAAATTAAATGTAAAAAATGAGAGCCTGTCTGCTCTTGTCTTAACCAAAGGTGTCAGCTAAAGAGACACTTTGACAGAAATCATTTGCATTTTTTGCAACTCAAAACAGTTATTTGATAAATGACTATTAGAAATGATTAAGATCACATCTAATAATTTGATTGCATTTTCTATTTTTAACTATTTTCCCATCTAGTTCCTCCAGACCAGCCAAGACTCACTGTATCCAAAACTACATCTTCCTCTATCACCCTTTCCTGGATACCTGGAGACAATGGTGGCAGTTCTATCCGAGGTAATATATTCAGGTTGATTGCTACTTCTTCCCAAATTATCATATGTTGACAGCATTAGAATATAATTATGAATGGCTGCAGGAAAAAAAAGAAACTAAAAAAAAGAAAACCAAACCAATCTGTATTGCTGTCACCCCTTAATGTGCACTATCACTGTGATAACAGCTTTCAGTAAATTGCAGTTTCTCTTTCTGGTGGTTTACTCACACATTTAATCACTTTCTTTCAGCTGTTATGACAGTGACTCTATCTGATTTTCCAGACATGTAATCTCCAACCATTCATTTCTGAGGGTCCAGGTTCATCATCTGGTTGCTGCTGATTGAAGGATACTTAGAAATATCCATCCATTTCTTTTCCCTTTGAAGAAATCATAAAAATGGTATTTAAGCTGTTGGAAGGGTGGGGAAGAATGCATTGCCTGGTATCTTTTAGGCAAGGGGCGAGCTCTTTGTCTTCCTGCAAACGGGATTTTCCCAGTTTTATTAGGTCTTTAAAACAATTCATTGGATTTACCTGAAGAATTTGTGGTGTGTGCCTGGTTTATCGTTGCCATCTGTGCCTTGCTTGCAGGTTACATTTTGCAGTACTCTGAAGATAACAGCGAGCAGTGGGGCAGCTTCCCCATCAGCCCCAGCGAGAGGTCCTACAGGCTGGAAACCCTGAAATGTGGCACTTGGTACAAGTTCACCCTGACTGCCCAGAACGGGGTGGGGCCCGGGCGCATCAGCGAGATCATCGAGGCCAAAACGCTGGGAAAAGGTCCGTGGATTTCCATCCCCTTCGGTTCCACCAAAGCTCTTGCATTCTGCTGTAGGTCTTGGTTTGATAAGACAGGCTGGGATATTTAATTTTCCTGGCATTGGAAACATTCCCAATGTCAGAGAAGAGTCTGTCTCTGTGGAACTTTAAGCTCATACTGGTTGCTGTTCTATCCTTGCTGCTCTGAGATGGTTTAGTAGATGGGTTAGTATTTGGTGAGAGGGTGTCTCCACTGTCACAGGATAGCAATACCAACTGCTTTATTGCCATGAAGAAACTGTATATTCCTTCTTATTAAAATGCAAGGGTTTATGTGTCTGGATGTTGAAGGAAGACAGGGAATAAATTTATGTATAAAGGAAATGGGGCCAATGTCTTATTTCCCCTTCCAAGCTGGTATTCCAGCAGCTGTGCAAGTATCATCCTTTGAGCAGGATAAGTGTCAAAATTAAAGTTCACATGAAGTTCTGCAAGGCAAACCAAACAAAATTTATAGAATTCTGAGTCAGCTCAACAATGGGTCTCCTTGGTCCTGGTTGCTGAGGGAAATTCCACACTGGCAATATATGTCAGAATTATGAGCAGACTTGGCTACAGACCCACTTCAAGGGGCACTTTAACCCAAGAGTGCAGTAGCTTTGCATAACGCCCTGAAGATCACCTCATCTTGCATCTGTTCCCCAGCTGTAGGAAACACTCCCATTTGAGAGCAGTTTCCCAATAAAATGGTTTATTTTGGTAGGGATGTCAGCTCTTCCCTGTGCTCTTCATCCCACCTGTGCTGCTGCTGAGTGGATGTGAGTGGCAGGACTTGCTGAAGCTCAGGAGAGGATGAAGCTTAGCCTGAGATTATCATGGTCAGGGAGAATCATCTGCTGACCTCAAAGCAAGGGACACTTGGAGAAGTAGACGTTGAGTTTTCTTATTTTCATTGCACAAGACACAAAGTTCTCTTCAAATAGCTCCTAACTCCCAAAATTGTTTAGGTTGGAAAAGACCCTTAGGGTCCTTGGCTCATGAGAAAGCAGATCTCCCAACCTTTTGAATTTCTCTGGGACTTTATTTAAAAGCCTGAAAACCACCTGTGTAACATTTATGGGCTGAACCAGACACAGGGTGGTTTAGGAGGCTGAGATCACTCTCCTTCATATTAGAGCTCAGAAGCATCTCTGTCCAAAGCTCTTGAAAGGCACAATTGAAATAGTTCCTAACACATGGCAGGAATTACCAGTTTTGCTTAGATGCCTGTAAAATTTAGAAAAGAGAGTATATTTCGGTACAAGAATGGCAAAAATGCCCCTATTGGAAAAGTTATGTTTTATTATAGAACATAAAACAGCACATTACAGATAATTTTGGCCACATTAGGTGTAACTTCCAATAGTAAAAATAGTGGGTTTGCTAAGCAGTTTGCAATAATACTTTTAAATGCTCTGAAACAGTATTTAATTTAAAAAACATTTGCTGTTGACCTCCCTTGTCCAACTACTGTTGCTGTTTCAATTCTAAGGTGCCAGTTTTACTGTCATTACCCCTCTATTATGTAGAACTGTCAAAAAAACTTTAATGTACAGATCAACATAAATCCACATTTGAGCCCAAAGTGTGACAAGGAGATAAAAATGTCAATCCCTTTCTGAATGGGAATGTTTTAACTCAGAAATGCAAAATTCAGGATATATATTATTTTCATATATACCGCGTGCAATATTAGCATATTAATATCTTTAATTGTCACTTTTTTCTCGCAAGTTCTTAAAATCTGTCATTTCTTACAAATGAAAGTTTCTGTACTTGCAAAAAAGCCTTGTTCAATCCCACTTCTAAGAAGACTGGAGCACCAGTGGAAAATCTTGAATTATATTTGTCTTTTGTAATATTTTTGGAGAAATTCTGAATTCTTTCTTTTTTTCATAGCAGTGAGCAGAGGCATTTATTGCTATATTTATTGCAAGTTAAGTTGTGCCAGACCATGCAAACCTGCAGGTCAGGTCCATGTGGAGATATATGGATATGTTTTTCACTTGGAGGTTGAAAAATCTGGATCTGTGAATCTGGCACAAAGTGTGAAAAAAACATTTAAGAAGGAGGAGTGGGAGAAGTTGAATGTACAGATACTTAGTTTAAGATAAAGTTAAGACCATCCTAGAAGTTATTCTCTTAATTTCCCAGTTTGAGAGCCCTTTATCTGTAATATTCCAGCATTTCACTTGAATCCTACCATTGCCTCTAGAGCCACAGTTTTCCAAGGAGCAAGAGCTCTTTGCCAGCATCAACACCACGCGAGTGAAGCTGAACCTGATAGGCTGGAACGATGGTGGCTGCCCCATCACCTCCTTCACCCTGGAATACCGGCCTTTTGGGACAACAGTCTGGACAACAGCTCAGAGGACATCCCTGTCCAAGTCCTACATCCTGTATGACCTCCAGGAGGCCACCTGGTATGAGCTGCAGATGAGAGTGTGCAACAGTGCTGGCTGTGCAGAGAAACAAGCCAAATTTGCAACGCTCAATTATGATGGCAGTAAGTGTTTCTTTTTACTTACCTCTCACAAACTGTTTTACTCTAGTTTTGTATGTGATTTTCTTTTCATTTTTTCTTGGCTCATTTTCCATTTTTCCCCTCGTAAACCCCATTTTGAATCTGTTAGCCATGCTGTCAGAGAGGTTAAGGTCTCAAAGATGTCAAGCATCTCCTGATTTCATGACAATGGGCTGCCAGGCAAGAGAAGAGGGATTGTTTATTTGTCCTCACTGCGGAAAAGCTCCAGCACCAAAGTCAATCAGCCCTAAGGCACGTAACCGTGGGACACTAAGTGCCATTAGTTCCAGTGGTTACAGAGCCACTTGCTACTAATTCATGCATCATTTCCATGAAATTTTTGCCTCCCACACAATTGGTTCTTTCAGCCATTCAGGGGGTGTCTGGCCTCGCCGTGCAATGTCCTTGTGACACTGCCCAAAACCCATTATGTGACACAACGGAGCTTGTCCTCCGGAAAAGCCTCTGGAAAACATCCTCCAAGGGCAAAGCAATGGCAGACAGGGGAGAGTGAAGCTAATGGCCATGACAGATGGCTCGGTCATGCCCGGCAGCAGGGCACGGGGCATGCAGGAGTTGTTGCATCCTGCCCTTCTGCCAGGGGTTGCTGCCCACCCTGCAAAAACGAGGGTGAGAGAGTGAGAGCAAACATGCCAGTTTGCCAGTGCCCCCAGCTCCAGTCCTGGCAGGCTGGTGGGGTGGGAGGGTGGCACACGTGTGCTCCTGGTGGCTCTGCAGAGGGAGATGCCTGCGCTCCTGGCAGGAAGGCAGCACAGATGGCTCCAGATGGCAATCCCTTGAATTGCTCCAGTGTGGATTGCCAGAGCTTTTCTGGGGACAGCCAGTGTGAAATCTGGCTGCGTTGCCAGGGTTATTGTGCTGTATTGTGCAGCCACCTGGTGACATCTGTACTGTTAAATTAAACAACAGGACCAGCGAGCAAGTTCAAACAAGAGCCCATGGCTGTCCAGTGACAGCACCAAATTGCTAATTGTTCATAACTCTGTGTTGGTAACACATCTCCCTGCCATAAATCTTTCCCACACAAACCATGGACAGCTCAGGGCAGAGCAGGGACCATTCCCAGCCAGAAATGTGGGATATGACTCAGGCAGGGTTTATACCTCTGCTCTCCCAGTCCTTGTGCTGAGTACACAGCAGTTTCTAGCAGGTAATTATTCACACATGCCCTCGTGGCTCGCCCTTGTGCAAAATGTCATTTTTTGTTATTTCAGAGAGTGGGGAAAAAATAAGAGAGAAATCTTGCCTCTTCATTCCAGAGGCCCACAGGAATCCAAGATCCAGGCCTTGCCAAGTAGACATAGGAGTTATTTTACTGAGCAGTTTAGGTTTTGTCAATAATAAGTGTTTCAAGTATTACGAGTTAATTTCTTGCCACTTATCCGGTTTTGGGCTTTTTTCCCCAATATCTTTCTACAGGCAGTATCCAACTTTCAGTGGTCTTTTTTTTCCCATCCATAGTTATCATTGTATATATATCTATATATATCTATATCTATATATAGATATGATTGGGGCAAACAGTCTTAAGCCATCCCTTAAAATGAGATTATATGAAAATTCAGGTCCAGAGCCTTAAATTTCCACTGATAGCACTGAAATCAAATGTATTCTTAGAGTGATCTGATGTCAGGCTCTGCTGTTTCTTTGGGTGATGACACTTACCTTGGTTTCACACATCGTGACCTGCACACCCTTTGATTTTTGATGTTGCTGTATGGCATTTTTAAAAATGAAACAATAAAAAATATTTGTAGCATTAAATTTCCTGGGCCACTGCTTCTGGTCAGCTAGAAAATTCCTCATTTATGACACTGATGGTTTTATTTGTCAGAAGTGCTTTGCCAGGATTATATTGTGCCTTAGAGGGGCAGCGTGATCTCAAAAGAGAGGGAAAGAGGGAAACATGGCTGGAAAAGCAACTTTCAGGTTTTCTAAATTTGTTACCATTGATGCAGAATTGAAATGATAAACTGATTATTATTATTATTATCATCATCATCATTGAAAATTATAATAGTCTATTCTCACATAAGAGATCTCAGAAATATTTCAATCCCTCTAAACCAATAGTTGTCCCTACAGCTCCCTGTTCCGTGGTGAATTGCACAGGCTTAAGGAGCTTCAGTTGGGCAGTACTGTATTAGAAATGAACATTTCCTATCATGCAGGAATTTTTTGTTTGCAGAAAACATGTCAATTGAAGCTTCTTGCCCAGCTCCAGTTTTGCGTGTTGGTCCCATCTCTACCTTTGATCCCTCCAGTGATGTGAGATCTGCCCCTTCCACCTTCTGGGGGTCACAGCTGCCCTTGGGATAAAGCAGATACAAAGACAGGACTTTGAAGACTAGATTACATGGTGTATGGAAGTTCTAGGATACCAAAAGCTAAGGACAAGCTCAGGAGCTTTAGCAGTCTTAAGATAAAGCCTTTGTAAACTTGGCAGAAATCCTTGAGTTCTGTGGTGTTTGGGTCATTTTGGGCTGCAGGAGCTGATTGCTGTCCCTGGCAGAGCTCCTGAGAAATCTCCTGGCTAAGCATCCTTCACCTTAAATCTCTCCATGGGGGATTAGGTCAAAGGGTTAATGACAAATCTACGTGCCACTGTGTGCTTTCTCTGTTCCAAGGCATTTCACCTCACATTTCCTGACCTCCCTGCCCCTTGTTTTTGGGAACACTTGCACTCAATACCCAAGGAGGTATTTTTAGCACTGCAAAGGAGCTTCCTGGCTCAGAGATGAGCTCCTCAGTAGCCCTGGCATTAAATCAGCTCAGCTCCAGAGCTGCCCTAATCTATGCTAATTGATTCCAGTGCACCCAGGGGACTGGCTGCGTGAAGAACAGCGAGGACACAGGAAAACACTTGGTAGTGCTGAATTCCCCAGGTGCAATGGGAGAGGCTGGAAGGGCTTCAGCAAGGGGAGAAATGGGATCAGAGACATTTAAATTGCACCTTCCAGGGAGCACCAATGGGGTGAATCGAGCTGGAAAATAAAACAAACCCTCCCAGTTGATCTGGGACTTAGTTCTGAGGACTTTGACGATGCCACTCCCAGCCAACACCCAGAATTCCAACAAACATTGGAATGGTGTTTTCTCAGTGCAGAGCAGGAGTAGGTTATGGTAATTTCTAGTGCAACTGATGAAAAGCCACAAAGGGATGATGTGAAGGATAAATAAACCTGTGCTATGATTTTTTAATTAAGTTTTGACTGCCTGTATGTAATGTTACGAGGTTTATATTTTACTTGGAAGAGGTATGAATAACGATAATCACATACCTAAACACTTAAGGTTTCATTTAAGGCCACTCATAATTGGATTTTCATCAAAGTATTAAGGAAAGCAAGACATAATTTTAGGCAATCTGGAACCCAACAGACATAATTACAGACAATCTTGAACCCAACTGCCTTTAGCCAATGATCTGTGTGACTGTAATTCAGGGAAAATTTGGCCTTCTACTATTCAGGAGGGCTTAGGAGAATCTGGAGACAGTTATTAGTGTTACCTTCAGGAGCTCAAGGTTCTTTCCATTTCTTAATTTGATAATTTTATTTGCCTTTAGAGTAGTGCAAAAACCGAATCTCACTTAGGACAAGATGAAAAAATCCTGCAGTGTGTTCATTGCAAGAAATTGAAAATTAGGGGGGGAAGAAAAAAAAGGAAATTATGGAGAACTGCTAAGGAACAGTAGAAAAATAATCAAAATGCAATTGTAAGAAAATAAATTCTCCACAGTACCTGATAAAGGTTTGGATGGTTGTAGCTTTCCTTTTTATCTTCATTCCTTTAGGGAGCTGTTCTACTCTTTATATGCAACTCAAATAGATCTGAAAAAAACCCACGACTTAGGATTCCACGTTTTCACTGTGGTTCTGGCACTCACATTGTACTGCATCATATCACAGCTTTTTATTCTGCCGCTGTACAGTACATAATGAGATATAACTATATCACTTAATGCAGCAATTAAAATGTAAAAAAAGGATGTGCCTGTTTTTCTAGCTCTCCCTCCCATCCTTTTAGCAAGTAAGGAGCCACTTTTATGTCTCAGTAGCCAGTTAGAATTTAATAGCTTCCATTGGAAGTCATCACAGTTCACAATACTTGTGTGTTTCTACCCATTCCAAACAAATCTGCATTTTATAGCCTCATTTGTGGTTGCATTCAGCAGTTTAATAGTAATCAGGAAATGAGGGAGAAGTCTTCCATGACTAAACAGCCTTCCCCCAGAACGCCCTGCATTCTTCTCACGTCCTTCAGAGGTAAAGGAAAAAAGAATTGGAAAGTTCAAGTATTATATATCACCAGGAAGCCAGGTATATTCAAAATGCAAATATGTCCCAGAATGAGAAAGGGAGCTGCCTGCCAGTAGTTGGTAGATTCATTTCCCTGGTTTTCCTCTCCAAATTTGATTGTTTCTATCCAGTGTTACCCTCCTGTTTTACTGATGAGTTTAATGTCAGTCTTTAGCAGATTAGTATCGGGTTTGCCATCTGAATTTCAGATCACAGTCGCTGCTGCCCCCCTAGCCCTGATATAAGACTGTTTCTGTGCAAAGGATTAACCTGATGTATGTGGCACAAAATGAGCTTTGTCAAAGAAAAGCCTGGCAGGAATGTTGCAGCAGTGCTGTTTTCCCAAATTAAGGAGTAATATGCATGGGTAGGAATTCTGAGACCTCTTACAGCTTTGTCATGATTTAATAGGACTCGAAATCAATCATAATATTTGATAGCTTCATGGGCATGGTTCTTCGTAATCAATGAATGGAATTCTTGATTTCTGGTAATCTCTGGGTCTGTGCAGTCAGTACATCCCTCCCAGCGTGCCTGGATATGTGTGCATGGCCATTAGACACAAATAGAGCACCCACCCCAAAGACAAACATCCTTAGGAATGTTCTGCATGCAGCTGAACTCAACCTTGTGTCTCCATTAATGGGCCTCTAATATCATGCCACTGTTTCCAGGTACAATCCCTCCACTCATTAAGTCAGTTGTGCAAAGTGAGGAGGGGCTGGCAACCAACGAAGGGCTAAAGATGCTGGTGACCATCTCCTGTATCTTGGTTGGGGTCTTGCTGCTTTTCGTGATGCTGCTGGTCGTGCGCAGGAGGAGGAGGGAGCAGAGGCTGAAGAGGCTGCGAGGTAAGATGGCAAGAAGAGACATGAGGTGACAAAGTGTGTGTGGTTTCTACAGAAATTTACAGAAATTTGGTAGTAAGTTTCTAAAAAAAAAATTAAAATATTAACGTTTTCTTTGTTATTATTTTGCGTGGGGGGAAAGAAAATGTTTCTCATGTGTTGGTGTTTATTTTCCTTTCTTTGCTGGTGTTTGTTTCCCTTGTGAATGTTTTCAATAGCCTAAACCAGGGGGCTTTTTTTGAAGGATAAAATCAGATGTCTTAAAGACGAGGGAATTTCAGCTTTCCAGCAATGCAAACCATGATTCTCAAACTGTAAAATGGAAATAGCCCCATAAATAGGCTGGAAAACACAACCAGATAGTGTCAGATTTGATGCCACAGCTTTTTCCTCAAAATGTGTCACAACAGAACTATTGCAACCCTTCATTTTTCTCTGGCCTTTCACTGTTGCTGCTCTCTGCTTTCCTCTGACCCTCATTCACATTCACTTGTTTGCCATGGGGATAAATTTCAGATCTGGGAATTCCTTCAGCTTTATCAATCGTCCAGGAAACACTACGGCCAAGCTTTTGGCTCTTGCAGTCTGTCCCTTTGCCCTGTGGATTTTGCACAGGCACAGCCTTTTTGCTGCAGGTATTTGGGGGAAAGTCTTTTAAATCTCACCCTGAATAAACAGTAAAGCAACTTATCATCTGCCAAAAATAAGTCTAATCATTTCCAAGAGCCACCAAATTGTTTAGCTACTCATATTTTAACCAAAATATGATCATATCTGCTAAAACCAGGGTCAACCTTGTCCCTTTAGCAAATACCTCTCTCTCTTTTGGGTTTCATTTTGTCTTTTGTAACAATATGTTGGATTTTTTTGCAAGAAAAAAAGACAGAGAGGTAGGGTTCTTAGGCATGGGCAAACTCATAGATTAAAGAGGACAACTAACCTTATGGTTCATAGACAGCTCTGCAAATCAGGGCATCTGGAGGCTTTAGCTTGTATAACCTTTTCATTTGCAACCTTAAAAGTCATTTACCTCTGTTCAGTTTTGTGGGTTTTTTTAGTTCAAAATATCTGGTAAAGAAACAGAAAGTATTATCTTCTTAGAAATACTGTGCAATTCCATCCAGTAATGAGCAGGACATTTCAAGCCCCTTGGCTCCAGGAAATGATGGCTGTGCACATTATTTTTTCATGGTTAATTTAGAAGTGTTCATAGATTGTTGAGTTCCAGTCCCTTAAGGAAGGCTGAGGATCACTGACCAGGGTAGCTTTTGCAGAACAGAAGACATGTCTCAACTATTTCCTCTCAGAATATAGAAAAATCTCTGAGCTTCACTTAAACATAGGCACTGAAAAAGAATTCATCAGTACGTCTGATAAAATTAATCAGTAATTAATTTAACTACCATTTCTGTACAAGTTGCATCTCACTTATCTGAATTTGTCAAGCTACATCTCAACATCCCATCTGCTCCTGTTTTACTTCTATACAAGTTCTTTTTTTTTTGCATCATTTTCATCCTCTGAGGATATTCTTTTCACAGGGTGCCAAGCAAGTAATTTCTTAATGTTTTCACTGGTAAATGAAACAGGTGAATATTCTTTAATTTTCCTCTGTAGTTTGCCCATCATTTATTGACTTTGAGGCTTTTATCTGGTCCCTTTGCAACCTTTAGGTAGCTTCTCTCATCTGTGTATTCTGGAAACTATTGCAGTATTACATCAACACTCATATCAGCACCAGAGAGAAGTAACAGCCTTTTTTCTTTCCCTTTATGGTCTTCTAAATGTCAAACGAATCCTCTGTTACTATTTGTATGATGCGACTTTTCATTAAAATACTTTGTGGGACCAAAACTTTGCTGTGAGAAATATAAATGTAAAAGTTTACTGTTATTTAATCATATCACAGTGAGAGTTTCCCCAATGCCATCAATTCTCAGTGAATTTTAGCCTCATTTAAAAAACCCCACTTTGTTGGACATGGCTGCTTGACCACAAATCCTTATTGATTGGCCTCGCTTATTCCTTCAGTTCATTTCATTAAGATTCATTCCATTTTTTTCATCATTTTGCTCATTGCCAAGATCAGATTGATAGGACTTCAGTAATTCCAATTTGGTTTTTGTTCGTTCTTTCTGATGACTGAACCCATGTCATCAATTTTCTGCTCTTCTGGAAGTTATTTTATGTTCTAAAACTATATAATAACAATATAATAAGTAGAATAAGTATTGCTTTTTCAAAGAACTCCTTACTAAGTTCTCCAAAGCAATGTGTGCAAGTTTTTCTGATCTCCTGACTAAAAAAGGGATGTTTTGCTGTAGGAATTGCTGTGATCAACTTTCATGTGAATTTCAAAATTGAAATCCTGCCATTATCACATTATCACTTGATGTTTATGACCTGGTGGGTGGTTTCTCTGAGGCACAGAATTCATATTTCCTAAATCATGAGTCCACGCCAGAAAGAATAATTTCCACACTGGGACCTTCTAAAAGAACTTCTGCAAGTTCCAAATGTTAATTCTTCCTTTTGTGGCTGCAGTTGTGTTTCCTTTGAGCCTGCTCGACAAAGAGCAGGGGGAATTGCAGTTTTATTTGCCTGCACACATTTGTACCTGTGCTTATAGACATAGGTTTGTGGTTCGAGTTTCTGCTGGAAAATGCAGCAGAAAAACAGCAGCCTCTCCATTCTTAGTCCTTTTATTCCTTGTTTAGCATGTGGGGACAGTTAAATATTTGCCTTCCTCCTGTGTCACGCTGCAATTCTGTTTAGAAAGACAGCACAGCTTTTAGCAAAGCCTTTATTTTTTTGCCCAGTTTAGTAGTTCCACCAGTCAGGTCCCCAGAAAGGTCAATTGGCTGCTGGAGTTCATGCAGCCATGGAGTAGATCAACATATATTATAACACAGGAGCCTGATGGCTTAATGCTCTTTTTCCTTACTATTAACCCAGCTCTGCTACTGCTGTCAGTTTCCCCTTTCTTTTTAAAGCCAATTCAGCCTCACGCAGGCAGAAAGTATGAGCGTGGCACGATGGCTGAGAAGTGGCAGGATGCAATTTAAAGCTGTATCAGTGTCCCTGATTTCCCAGGGGGCAAACCAAATGTGCTGGGAATGTTAAAGGCGGCTGCCCCAGCCACTGGAAGCGAGGGCTGTCACTGGGGCAGTGCCTGTCGGAG
Organism: Campylorhamphus procurvoides; assembly: GCA_013396655.1. NCBI lineage: Eukaryota > Metazoa > Chordata > Aves > Passeriformes > Dendrocolaptidae > Campylorhamphus > Campylorhamphus procurvoides. The sequence goes on from WBMV01001407.1 coordinate 80,840, forward strand.
CAGTCGCGTGTCAAAAATGCTGAGGAGCAGCTTGGCTTTCTCACCAAGGCATGGGGAGATGCTTGGCTGGAGCAGAGAGCCACCCATGGCCTCCCCAAGGCCCGTTTTCACCAAAAAACTGGGAGACAGGACACTGGCAGGGATGCTGAGTCAGTTGGGGAAGTGTTCTTGACACTTATGGAGAAAATGGAAAACCACTTATGGTTTGTGAAACCAGCATTTCTCCTGTGGTTGGTGTTTTGGACACACTGTTCTCATACTGGAGACCCCAGCACAGACAGGACATGGAGCTGCTGGAGAGAGTCCAGAGGAGGCACCAGGATGGGCAGAGGATGGAGCAGCTTTACTGGGAGGGAAGGCTGGGACAGCTGGGATTGTCCAGCCTGGAGAGGAGAAGCTTTGGGGGGACCTCATTGTGGCCGTGCAGGACCTGAAGAAGCTCCAAGAAAGATGGAGAGAAACAATTTCCAAGGGATGGAGGGACAGGACAAGGGGGAATGGCTTCAAACTGAAAAGAGAGCAGGGTTAGATTGGGAGAGGAAGAGGAAAAGGAAAGGGAAGAGGATGAGGGAAAGGAAGAGGGAAAGGAAAAGGGGAAGGGGGGAAGGGAGGGAGGGAGGAGGGAAGGAAGGAAGGGACAGCTCAGATGAAGATCCCTTCCCTTCACCAAGAATCTGCCGTGCTTTGTGCTGGAGAGGGGCAGGAGGGGGTTAAAAATGAAGGAGTGAAGCAAACAGACCTAGAGAAGGCACAGAATTCCAGCTTCTCCAGTAGCAGGTGAGAAATAAAGGCTAAAACAGAAAAGCTGGCACTGTGTCAGAGAAACAGAATGCAGAGAGTGGATGAAAGGGGGTTTATTGAGTTTTTTTAATGAATAAAAAGAGCCCTTTGTCTGTTCCTTTAAAAAATTAATACAACTCGAGCTGGAGAGATGGGTAAAGATGGTGGTTTGTTTCTGCCTTCATCCTTTGAATCTTAAAGGCAGGGTATTTAATAGGATCACTGGTAAGGAAATGGTTGTAGGTGTTGGAGACCCAAGAGGTGATGGAGGAATAGAAAAGGTGAGATGGAGAGAACAAAAACAAATTGAGTAAATGCCTTGGCAGGTGCTGGTAGATTTACAAGAAGCAGATAAAAGAAGTAATGTAAAGTTTCACAGAAGAGAAGAGTTGTTTGAAGACTCAGAACTTGGAATAGTTTTCTTCTCAGATTTGCTTCACTTGGTTGCACAAAAAGCTGCTTTGTGGCCGTGTGATATACTTGAGGACTCTGGAGTCAGCATTTTTAAGTGAGTTTGTTTAGCAGCAGATTGCAGGAGAACAAAGCAGAGCTGTCTCTTTTTGCCGAATGATACTACAGAAATTATTAAATTATATTATATTACATTGATCGAGTTTTACAGAAACCTACATGAAAACCAAAACTTCAGCTGTGTCTTTTGAACTAAGTATTGAAATAATTCTAGCCCCAAAGGATTTTCTGCTAATAATAACAGCAGTGACAACAACAGGAGGGATGTTTTTTCCTTCAGCAGAGCCTCATTTTGCAGGGCTGATCCATGTGGGAATAAACCACCTCCTGTTTGGTGTGTAGAGTCCTCTGAAGACCCAGCAGTAGCTCTGAATTATTGCAAAAGGAGTAACATTCATCCATGAGAGTAACCAAACAAGTTTGTGCCAGGGCAGGGGCAGGTGGGACATGAGGAGGAATTTATGCCTGGAAAGGGTGGTCAGGCCTTGGCAGGGGCTGCCCAGGGAGGGTTGGAGTGCCCAGCCCTGGAGGTGCCCAAGGCAGGACTGGCCATGGCACTCAATGCTCTGGGCTGGGGGACAAGGTGGGCATCGGGCACAGGGTGGGCTTGGTGATCCTGGAGGTTTTTTCCAACCTAAATGATTCTGGGATTGAACAGAGATCACTGTTGCTTGTTAAACTGTTCATCCTTCTGATATATTTATGTAGTTTTTTCCCAGTTAAGCCAAAGGCAACTTGTACCTCTCTAAGCATCTTTTGTGCCACTGAGGAACTAATTGGGCTGTTTGGGGCTGAAAGGCAATTTCAGAAAAAGTGGGGACTTTTGGAGACTATTTGATTCTTGACACTGCTCTGAGAAACAGCAGTGGTCTCACACATGGCTGATTCAAATCCCTTACTTCCTAATAACACATCTATCAAATAGATTTTCATTTGTAATGACATTTCTTCTATTTTCTTCTAGATGCAAAGAGTTTGGCTGAAATGCTAATGAGGTAAGAATAGATTTAATGTTTTTTTTTAAAATGGAAAAATGTCTGTCAACTATAGCAGCATATTTAAAGATGATTGTAGGGACAAATGGAGAAGTCAACTTTCTATTCCTAAACCCTTTTTTAAAACACACCATATAACTGCCTGTTAAGAGCTAGGACACTTGATGGTTAGAAATGGGGTAAAGAAGACAATGTGTGGACAGTATCTGTGAGAGAATACAATGATAAAAAACTTGTGTTAATATGTTGAATTATAGAAGTTATGTAGGTCCATTTGGACATTTTTCCTATTCCAAAAAACATTTTCATAATATGTATCAAAGTAATTGCTCTTCAGAGATCATCTGATTAAAGGCAATACATTTCTGGATGTGAGTATCTCTAAACTTTACAGCTATGTTTGTATAATTCCCTATTGTTAGCTGCTTATACCCAAAGGTATAGAAGAGCAGGTAAATCCATTTATTATTTTTCAGTTCTGTTCCGTCAGCTCAGCATTCAGAAATCTAATTCAGTTGTTGAAATTGCATCATAATGACTATTCTGGCACCACAATTCTTTCTAAGATGGAAATTTGATATCTTCAGTGTTTATTGCTTTGTCTAGGGAAAATGTTGAACTTTAGAACTGCTGCACAGATTTGAAACTGGGATCACCAAGGGATCCTTTTTAAGTTCAAATGAATTTTGGCTTGCTGGAAAATATTTTTATATCTGAGCAACAAATTTGAGAATGTCATAGATATTTTACCAAATGAACCATACTCTTAACTTCCTCAGCTGCGATAAACTTCACATCCTGTTGTAGGAATATACTTACTAAAGACATGGTGACAGATGGGTTTAGTGTAAATTCAGCTTTATGCCATCAGTCTGCAAACACATCTGAATAAGCCCAGTGATGTTAACAAGACTAGTCACGCGGGTCAGGTCATACCCTCCCGATGTGCCCGTCAGAAAGCCCTGCAAGCAGCAGACTGTGGGTCTCAGCAGCTCCAGGAACGTGTGCTCTGGTGGCTTTGGTGTCACAGAAAACAGCCCAGATTAGCATATGCAGCAAGTCTGTTCCCTTAAGGGACCCAGAATGGTCTGGCTGAAAGTCCTGCACAAGGACATTCAGTCCAAGTGGCCACCACTCGTAACAACCCTGCAAAACTGGTTGGCTTAACCATGGTTGGCTTAGCCCTGGTTGGCCTAACCATGGTTGTTTTAGCCCTGGTTGGCTTAACCATGGTTGGCTTAGTCCTGGCTGGTTTTACAAGTCTCATGGTGGCCTCTGCAAGGCTGTTCCAGAGTTTCACTCCTCTGACACTTAGAAAACTTCATCAGAGTCCCCACACAAGTGACCAGGTTGGATCCACTTTCTCCTCTGGTGTTGGTGACCTTCATGTTAAAGAACATTTCCCTCCCTACCTGATGTGCTCAGGGAGCAGCCAGGTTGTTTCTCAGTCCCTAGTTCAGAGATGCTTTTCAAGGTAACTCCTCTGCCACCATTTCATTTCGCTTTTCTTTTCACCAGCATCGAAATAGGATCATCAAGCCTGTTTCTCTCATCTCATTTATTAACAAATAATCTTGGTTTTATTAGATAGTCTTATTGTATATTTCTTTTCTAAAAGTGTGGGCAAAGGCAAATTACTCTTATATCATAATTTCACTGAAAGTAGTTATATAGTCCTGCATTTGCAGACACATCAGAATTTGGACCTCTTGTGATAAATCTGTGAAATACCTTCAACCAAACCTGAGCTATCTACCTGTTCCTGAAAATGCAGCATATTAATAATCAAAGGATAATAAACCCTCTCCAAAGCAACAGTCATTTATTATAAAGCCCTGTATTTTTTATATCTTTTAGATTTCACCAAAAATCAGCCATGATGAAAATATCGGGAAAGGGGGTATTTGGGGAGAGGGCAGAAAAGATGATTCCCTGCTTGGTAGGAAGGTGTGAGGGCTCGAGAGAGCTTTGTGTGTCTCTCTCCCTTTGAGGAGATTTTTATGAGAGTGTGGAAAGCGGATTAAGAGTGGAGCTTTAGTCTTTGCTTTGAAAGTTGCCGGATTTGGGCGTGTAAGTCAAATGTCTGTGGAGCAGGATAAGCCTCAGAACTCAGCAGTTCAAAGGGAGCTGCACAACTTGTTGTGGATGCCTTAAACTCACAAATAAAAATCCCTGCTGCTGGACAAGTACAGCTTTTTTATGGCTCTTTTGGGTGAAAGCAGCAGCCCAGCCACGCTCCTTGAAGTGGTTCACTGTGAGTCAGTTCAGCAGTTCAGTGAGCTTTCAAATTTTGAACACATGGTGAAGAATCTTTTCTCCCCAAATATTCCTCTGTCCAGCTGATCACTTAAAAGATTTAGTTTTCCACGTGTTTTACAACAATGAGCTTGGCAATTGGGATACTTTGAGGTTGGCCTGACTCTCTGCCAAGGACCCAGAATGACTTTGGGTTTACAGAGCATCATATTCAATCTCTTTACATAACTAGCTTGACATGTGTAACCTTCTGTGCACACAGATATTTTCAGTCACTCAAATAAATATGTCTGTATTAAAGATCCAGAAATATAGCTTAAAAGGGGGTATTATATTAACTATACACTCTTTCAAAATGCCTTGTACAAAGCACTTCCTCCACAGACTGGACAGAAAAGCTGTTCTCAATCAGACTCAAAGACCCACGTGCCCAAATACCTGTTTTAAGCAGTGGCCAAAAGCAGACACTTTATTAGAATATTAGAATAAAAGACTGCAGCAAATGCTGAGAGAGCTGGGGTTGTTCAGCACGGAAAAGGCTTTGGGGAGGTCCCACTGAGGCCTTCCAGTATCTTAAAGGGGCTTTTTAAAAGGAGGGAGAGGGACTTTTTACACAGGTAGATAGTGACAGGGTAAGGGGCAACAGGTTTAAACTGACAGAGGACAGGTTTAGATGAGACATACAGAAGGAATTCTCAACTCAAAGAGTGCTGAGGCACTGGAAGAGGTTGCCCAGAGAAGTTCTGGCTGCCCCATCCCTGGAAATATCCAAGGCCAGGTTGGATGGAGCTCTGAGCAACCTGGGCTAGTGGAAGGTGTCCCTGCCCATGGCAGGGGGTGGTACTGGATGAGTTTTAAGGTCTTTTCCACCCCAAGCCATTTTATGATTCTATGATTTGATGACTCGTTCCCAGTCCCAAACAATTTGGAGCTCAGAGATTCTTTGAAACAGAGAAATTAATTGTATTCTACACAGATCCTTGCACAGTCTGACAGGTAAAGAATAGTGCATGCTTATATTTTGGGAATTTTCTACCTGTAAATATAGAAAAACAGCTGTAGATATATTTTCTCTCTTTAAAGAATTAGTCACTGGAGTCCTCATCCTCCAGACTGTTAAAATGCCTGATTTGGCCTGGGTTAGAAAATACCTGGGCACCAAACTTCAAAACTGAAAGCCTAAGGCTCTTTGCCTTTTTTCCAAGTCCTAGAGGCACTTCATTGTTGCTGGCACTTCAAGTTCTTGTAACTTGAAAGTTGAGCCAGTGGGGTCTGCAGAAAAGAATTCAAACTTCCTTGGGCCAGAAGGAGACAGGCTCCTAATCAGCAGCAACCCTCTTGCTTCTGCCAAGTGCCTGTGCAGTGTTTGGACACCCCATGTCACTGTAGTGCTGCCTAAAGTGGAATTAATTGGACCAGCAGGGAGGAGGAGAGATCTCACAAAGGAAGGCATAACTCTTGAGCACAGTAGGGAATATTCCTGTATAGAGACAGCCCTGGGTTTCCACTTCTGGCTTGAAAGACCTACCATATATTGTGCATAAAGCTGTCCCTGGAGACAGGAGCGGGACTGGGAATTCTCTCTTGGCAGATGAGCAGTGCAACTGCAAATCTGGGGAACTGTCCTCTTGCTCCCTGTGGTCCAAACAATATTTTCTCTGCAGCTGAGCACTTTCCAACAAGAAATATATGCATCTTTCAGAAGATGTTCTAGCTCTCACTGGGATTCTGGGATCTGCATTCCCTGCCCAAAATATCTGATTTGACCCCTGTGTCTCCTGCATCCCCAGTGAGAGAAGAGGGGTGCAACACTGCATTTATGAGGCTCAGTTTTGCAATGCACAGATTCTATACATATCTGATGGCATGTATTGAATTAACTATTGAATTATGGAAATTTGACATCAGAAATTCAGTTTTCTACTTGATCATGGGTTAGCATGCCCAAAGTAGTCCTCAAATATATTTGACACAAAGATGACATATTGGCCTTTGATTCTCTTAACATTTCGGGACCTTGAGTGGAAACCAATAGGAGAGTGGCATGCAGAGACTTTGGGAACATCAGTGTGGAATTTATCTGCACCTGACAATGCTAAATGTCTTTGAAAATTCATGTTCTTAAGATGACACTGTGATTGCTGTTATCCATTGAGTATGTTTATGGAGAAAATTCTGGGAGCCCTTGTGTAGCCTTGCTGATATTTTGCTTTTATGATGATTAAACGAGGCGCAGTTGTGGGCTGTTTGAATGTATTTCAGCATATGGACACAGAACCACCTAACCCCCCAGGAAAAGGGGGACATTAAAGTTGGAGATGCATAGGTAGTGTTGGTGGAGGGGACCACGAGGGCAGGGAAACCCAGAAGGTGACACTCAGCCAGAGGGGAGAACCGGCATGCCTTTTGGGTCTCACTCTTGGACGAGGAGCAGAATCACTGACCACACGACTAGAAAATTCCTCCTAAAAAGAGCTCCAGGAGAACCTCCAAACCTGAGAGAATCAGGTCTTGCTCACACGAAGGAAATTAGCACACATTTCCTGGAGATGTGGGCTCATCACACCCACATTAATCTCCTTCATCGGGGCCCGCGCTGGCGAAGAAGGAGCTTATCATCAGGCAGCTTAATAGTCCTCTGCTGATTCCCTCACCAACAATAATTCATTGCCAAAGCAGAATTAAACGCAGTGATCTACAGCTCTTCTGCACTAGAAAATGAGCCTGCACTTGGTTTTAAAGCCCTTTGAATTTGGAGCACTTGGATCACACTACGGGCTGATTTGTCTTAACTCTCCTCGGCCTCCCTGCGTAAAGTGTTTTCAAATATTTCATTTCATCCAAAGAGTAATTACATCCAAAGGGGCAGAAAGTTCCTGGGGTTGTCGTGCAATCTGAAGGTTTCTTGGTGCAAGCTCGGCGCTGGAAATGACTGCAGCACTCAGTTTTACTATCCATTCTCATTTCCTTCCAGTAGACAGCTCATTTAAGAAGTCATTTTCTGGTACACAAACTTTAAAATGAAATTGTTTCAATTTGCATGATGATAGAATAATAGGTTTATGTTCTTCTTTTGGAATATTGCAACAGTCAATTAGATGTAATCCATGAATATAAACAAGATCGCAATTTTAGTCTTGGAACATCAATGGGACTAAAACCTTTATTTATTTCATGCAATCTATTAATAGTATTCCTAGGTGCTAATTTACTTTTCCATTTATCAGTTCGAGTGGTATTTGGGACTTATCTAATGAAAAATAATGAAAGGATTAAAATATAATTAGGAATTACTCAAGACTTAATTTTCCTACCCACCTGTTTGATCAGCTGCGTGTTGCTTTCCTCCGATTCATGAGGAATGAAAGGAAAGATCCCTCCCCCAAATGTTTCATTAATTTCTTTATGTGACAACACTTGAAGAAAACTGTTTGATATTTTCAGGAGATTCCTACTGATAAAGAACTGCCCAAATCCTTCCACACTGTTCATTCATCAAACAGCTTGTGATGTGCAATAAATTAATACTCTGCCCTTGTTCTGAAGAGGGGAAAATAAGATCTGTGGGTGTTTTTGATGATTATGGTGACACTACTTGTGTTTGAGCTGGACAGACTTAAAAAGGAGGAAGTTTGCAAATGTCTTTTCATTTAGGCTGAGTGTTAAAGTGTTCAATTCTCTTCTGTTTTCAGCAAGAACACCAGGACATCAGACACACTTAACAAGCAGCAGCAAACACTGAGGATGCACATAGACATTCCCAGAGCACAGCTTCTCATTGAGGAGAGGGACACCATGGAGACCATTGGTAAGACCAAAGGGTTTCTGTTCCCTGTTTAATGTAACAGGCACTTTCAGCTGGAATTTCTTTACCCTACATCTTTTCCTAGCTGCAAACATCAAGGAAAAAAAAGAGCTACAAAGTAATTTGAAAACTGAATTGATTTTTTTTTTTTATTCTCCTCTTCGAGTCATTTCCCACTTTAAGTAATCTCAGTACAGTATTTAAAATAATGCAGGACATTAGGAAAATGAAGCTGTTGGAAAGAGCCTCTTGAAGAAAATGTAATTGAAGACTGGCAGTTTTATGATTTTCATTTTGATTTCTCTTTTGGCTCTGACTAGGCAGTTGGATCATGGCATTACTTAAAAGGAAAATGAAATTCTGAAACTACAATCTCAGGATTTAAAGACTTGCTTCAGCCAGTTCCTTAAACTTACATGTCTGAATCCACCTGTTCATAGCAAATGATCGTTCAACATTCGGATCAGTTTTCAGCTTTTGTGTATCTATGCAAATATTAAAATCTAAACTGTTTCTATGCAAGAGACAACAAGATTTCTCTCGTGGCTGGCACACAGTTAAACTGTCATGAAAAACAGAATTGTTTGGTGTTGGGATTTTTTTTTCCCCAAATAATTTAAACACAAGGTGTCCAGCAGAATACAAATACAACCTCTTGTGACTCTGGGGGTGCACACTGTGGCAAGACACCCCTGGCTGGTCTTGTTAGACTTCTAACTTCACTTTTTTTTGGGTAAAACTCTGTGTTAAAGAAGCTCTTGATGGCTGAGAAGTAACAGCATCCCAGGAATGGTGTGGCCAGAGAGGAAAGTCAGCAAGCTGAGAGCAGCATCTCTGCATCTCCTGTCCATGCCCATTCCAGATTTGAAAAGGAGATGCTTCATCTGAAATGCAGACTTTTTTGATCATGATTTGGGCTTCCCAGAGTCTGCCCTTCATCCTAAAGAACAGCTTTAGCTCTTGAGTTACAGCTGCTGAGCAATGGGGGGGTTACAGTGAAAATACTATTAGTGCATGAACTGCAGCAATGCGATCGTGGCCTTGGTACCAGCCAGCTTTCCACACAGCCCTTGGAATAAGCTGGGATTTTGGCACTGTTTGACAGAGTTTGCTGCCAAGAGGCTTTATTCCCAACCTGAAAAAGAGCTCATCTTCTGCCAGAGACAAGAGTGATTTGATTTCATAATGCTTATTCTATTTATGGCCTTCTTTGGGTAAAAAATGCTGGTTGTGTTATTGTGCAGAACTGTTTGCACTAATGGTGTCTTGTCAAGTTAAAAAGAAAGCCAAAACAAAACCCAGGAATGCTTAGAAGAAGCAGATCAACCTCTGCTGAGTGGTAAATGCCCAGAAACCCTAGAGCTGCCAGTCCCCTTAGAATACATTACAAATCTATAGAGCACAGCACAGTGGGGAATCCTTGTGGCTTTTATTGATAATCTGAATGGATAAAAAGACTGTAAAGAATGCAAAAGAAAGCCTGATAACACAGCAAATAGTTGTTCTGAGAGAACAAAGGCAGGCAAAGATTTATTGCTGTTAAACCATCCATTATCAAGCGGGCCAGATTCCTCTTTGGAGAAAAAAAAAATACAATACAGAGATCACAACTGAAACAAAAATAATTATAAATATAAAATAAAATAAAATAAAATAAAATAAAATAAAATAAAATAAAATAAAATAAAATAAAATAAAATAAAATAAAATAAAATAAAAAAGTGCTGCCTAGCACTGGTTTCCTGCAGGGATCAAGGGCTGTGTAGAAATCTGGTGAATATATCCTGCCCCTCAGGGAAGAAATAGAAGCAAAACCATATAAGAGTAAAGGTTAGGACTCAACCTTTTTTTCCTTTCCATGGTCAGGCTTCACCTCACACTTTCCTTTGCAGCTGCAGCACAAGCAGTGCTGGGTCAGTGCTGCAATATCCTGTCTCTGGAGGAAAAGGGGCCTGGGAGAGGGTTCATTAGCAGCATCACCTAACGACCTCCTTTTGGGATGGCACGCGTCATTTCACTGAGGACATTAAAAATCGTGTCAGTAAAAAGAAATAAATTTAATATGTCGCTGTAAAGCTCATCTGAGCTCTCTGGAAATGAAGGGGAAGAGGGCAGTGTTCAAAAGATGGGAACGGAGGGAATAGGGATGAAAATAATTACACACAACTCAGGGGTTTTGGGAGGATGTTTAATAGCCTGCCTTGGATGCACATCTCTGAGGTGAAATCATGAGTTAAAATGCACTTATTCTTTAGTTTTGTGTGAACTTTGAGGCTGCCAAGCTGTGGTGGCTTCAAAGCCACCCTCAGTCCTGCAGAGAAGGGGGAGCTGCCTCTGTCCGTGGTGGTGCCCAGCTGAAAACAAGTTTGAGGACTTAGGAAGGCAAACCCAAAATTCACTGCTCATTATCTGATGGTTTTGGGGTTTTTTTCCCTTACAGATGACAGATCAACAGTTCTGCTCACTGATGCTGACTTTGGAGAGACATCCAAGCAGAAGTCCCTGACTGTCACCCACACAGTTCATTACCAGTCCGTGTCACAAGCTACAGGACCACTGGTGGATGTTTCTGATGCCCGGCCAGGAACAAGTAAGGACATGAGAGAACAGGTTTTCTGGAGAGGAATAAACCATAAGAAAATTAATATTATGCTCCTGCAATTGTATCCTCATCCTTCTGTCTGAGAGTAGAGAGAAATCTATTTAGGTCAGCAGAGAACATTCCTTAAACAATTGCACTTAGTGATTCAATAAGGTAGAAATTGCATGTGCATCTGAAATGTAGGTGTAATTTGAAATAATTCATATATGGCTTTCATTAGACCAAATGCATACTGGATTTTAATTTCCTGAATTTATTGGGTAAATTAGCTTAATGGCTTTTAGTGTCTAATATGCTTTTTTTTTGCTCTGTGATCAATCTTTATTGTATTTCAAAATACATCTTTCCTCCCTACCTCTCCATCAGGCAAGAAATACATTTCTCATTATTGCTTTTTCCAAAAAAAAGTTTTATTTCTGGTTTTAGTTATTATGGGAAATTACTTTTCCCAGATATATTCATGCTGAGTTATTCTTACAGTGATTAAAATACTATCATAAATTCATATATTGATGCAATCCATTCTTCTCATTCCTCTCATGAATATGTTCCATATCTATGTAAAAGGGGATAAAAAACCACTAGATTGAAGGATTACTTCTGAGTTAGAACTTTGATTTAAGTGCAGTTCACTGCATTGTGCAATTGCTAAAATATCCTGGATTATTTCTATCCCCTGCCTGTTTGACTTTGTTTACTTGGTGAGTTTGCTGAACAGAAATGCTGAAAGTTCAGTTTCTAGAAAGCAGGTTATTTGAAGAATCTTTATTTCCACCCCAGTCTTTATAAAAAGTAGCTGTTCTAGTCCTGGCCTTGCTGCTTTTGTAATTGTCAGCTTTTAAGTTGTGGGTAGTCATTTCTTGAGGACTAGATTAGTACCACTATTTTTGCTCTGTGGAGAGTCATGGTCTTTGAATTAGAAGAGCCAATGTACAATTTTTTGGTTTTCTTCTTGGAGCCACTCTTGCCTCACTCTTCTAGTTCATGAACATGCTGACTGTCCTGTTCCCTACGAGCAAAAACATCATGGGATCATTTTTATCAGATCAAGATTGTCTGAGTGAGCACTGGCTCTCCATTGTTTTCCAACCCTGCCTTTTTTAATAAAGCAGGAGGCACCACCCCAAAATCTCATGCCTGTATCAAACCACAGCCCTTTGTAGCTCCAGAACTTCTTACCTAATGCCTTATTTTTATATGCAATTGTGTGCTTTATTCCACTGCAGCCAGGAGGAGAATTCCTCCAAATTGACATGGATTTAACTCATATGCAGGAGTATGATCTGTGTCCAGCCCTGTTTTGGAAACAAAAATCCCCCATCACTTTTATTATGCAGTAAAGGTCTGACTGCAGCAGTGAACAGGGCTGGGCCAAAGACTTCCAGAGTTTTCTCTGGATTGAAGACACCAAACCAGCTTTGACAGAGGCTGGGCTATGAGATTTTGCCTAGACCCACAGCTTTGCCCAGCCAGGTGGCTCAGAGCTTATACATCCTCCCTTCTGAGCTCACTCACTCTCAGTGGGTGGCAAATATTCCCCTGCAGCACTTTTGAAGTTGTTCTCTTGTTCTTCTTTATTTATTTATAGCAGAGATGCTCTGTGACCCTTTGCCTTGCTCACCTCAGCTCTCTGCAGTTCTGTCCCTGTGTGTGACAGCAGAGCTGGGGCACCACATGGGAGCTGTTTTCCACCACACCACAGCTCTGGAACTTGCTGTGTCAGTGCTGCAGAGCCTCTTCCGAGGGCACAGCACAGCTGGGACACAGCTGGGGCACAGCTGGGGCACAGCAGGATAAGAGCTGACCTCCTGCATGCTGGCACTCCTTCAGATTGCTGGCAAAATCCTGTGGGATCAGGGAACAGTTGAGGTTTGAAGGGACATCTGGGCACTGGTTGGTCCACCCCTTCTGCTTAAAGCAAGGTCAGCCAGGCTGGTTGGCCAAGGCCATGCCCAGCTGACTTTTGGGTGTCTCCAAGGGTGGAGACTCCACCACCTGTCACAGCAACCTGTGTCAGTGCTTGGCCACCCTCACAGTGAAGGGTTCCTGGTGGTCAGTGTTCCACCTTGTGCCATGTCTCTGATACTCTCCATGGCACCACTGACAAAACCCTGGCTCTGCCCTATCTGCTCTTTCCCTTCAGGTATTTTATACACATGGATGAGGTTCCCCCCAGTCCTTCTCCAGCCCAAGCAGCCAGGAGTTGTCCCACCAGCACTCTCCTGCTTTTCTTCCTGTTTTCCCTCAAGGCTCACTCCTGGCCACTCCACAGCCACGTGCCAAATTCCCCCAGCTGGTACAAGGGGTGGTTTATATGCCAAGAGTATTTTTGGATGTTACCCACATGAGACAGCTCTATGCTGCTCTGCCAGGAGGATCAATTATCAATGGTTCTGATTGTTCCACTGCTGTAGGGGAAAGATGAAACACAGGAGAAAGATCAGACCACAGATTGTGTTTGTAAATAAATACCTTGTTGCTTTGAAGCAGCAGAATACAAACTCTCACTGGGAATGCTTAGGCAAAGGCAATGCTCAGAGTCATTATCTGGGTATTGGATTCTTTTTCCAATTGCTTATGCTGAAGTCTCTTACCTCAAACACTGAAAACTTCACCATTTGAATGTCAAAGAACATTTGAATAGATTTGAATTTTTCATTTCTAATACCCTTTCTCTCTATTGTCAGCTATATCCTTTCAGAAGCTCTGAGGAGAAATCCTTCAGTGCTGGTGAAGTCACTCTCTGTTTGCCACATAATGATTTTTTCTCTTGCGTTTGCTTTGTTAGGCTCACTTTTACAGAAGAACAATTCATTAATAAAATTAAGGAGGTCAATTTTGGCACATAGTTTGCTTTTATTCTCTTTGTCACCACAGTATCTCTAAGACAATAAAAAACTAGAACATTTCTGACCTCAAACAGGTAGCAAGTTATTTTTATAGTTGAAGAAATTGCATTAGTTTACTAATTGTTTTAAAACAGTCAAATCTTTATGAACCTGTTCCTGTAACTCTGATGGCACTCTTACAACTTATGTTTTATGTCTTGGCTACTTGTTAAAATAAAATTGGGAGTCTGTAGCTGATCAATACTGTAATATAATAATAGTATGTCCAGAATAGCAAATTTTATCACCACATATCTGAGAGCAGGTACCTGTTTTGGGGGTGTTTCTGAGGACACTTCTATGCTGATAATTTACCTTACCCTTCATTTGAGAAATCCCTCACCAAATCTACTTGCCTTGTGCTCTCTCACATCTCAGAGTGGCTTTGATACTGCTTGTGTTGGAGGAAAGGGATAATGAATATGTCAGTGGGAGATTGATGGGGCTCTCAGCTCTTCAGCTGCACTTTTGTTAAAATGTAGAGTTTCATTAGAAAGAGGGTATTTCAAAAAAAGCATTAGCAGTTGGGTAACGATTGGAACTTTCACTGTTCGTTTTTTCCCCCCTAAAGAATGTTTAGGGTTTGGGGTTTTCTTTAACCAACATGATTTCAGTGGCCCCCATTTCAGGGGGAAGTGAAGGGACAGGCACGAGTGACGGGACTCGAGGGGATGGCACGAAGTTGTGCCAGGGCAGGGTTAGGTGGGATGTCAGCAAAAGGCTCTTCCCCCAGAGGGTGGTGGGCACTGCCCAGGCTCCCCAGGGCAGTGGGCACAGCCCCAAGGCTGCCAGAGCTCCAGGGGTGTTTGGATGATGCTCTCAGGGACAGGGTGGGATTGTTGGGGTGTCCTGTGCCTGGCCAGAGGTTGGACTAGATGAGCCTTCCACTCAGGCTATTCTAGGACTCTACAACCCCAACAGGGCTTGTTTCCTCCTGAGTCCACACAGCAAATCCCCTCTCTGTTACCCACCACAGATCCCACCACGAGGAGGAGTGCCAAAACTGGCCCCACCGCCCGCAACCGCTACGCAAGCCAGTGGACCCTCAACAGACCTCACCCCACCATATCAGCTCACACCCTCACCACGGACTGGAGGCTCCCCACGCCCCGGCCAGCAGGCTCTGTGGACAAGGAGAGTGACAGCTACAGTGTCAGCCCCTCGCAGGACACAGGTACGGGGTGTTCCGAGGCAAAACGGGAGCAGCAGCAGCTCCAGGAACATCCTTGCTCCTGGGTGGGCTTCATTTGGTGCTCAGATGTCATTATTCTCTCCTGGCTGGGCTTTTTTCCTATGGGTTATTTATAAGGGGTGCCACAAGTGGTGCTAATGGTGATAAATATTGTGTCCCCTGGTTCCTCATGCCACACACGCACAC
Source organism: Campylorhamphus procurvoides (assembly GCA_013396655.1). Classification (NCBI taxonomy): domain Eukaryota; kingdom Metazoa; phylum Chordata; class Aves; order Passeriformes; family Dendrocolaptidae; genus Campylorhamphus; species Campylorhamphus procurvoides. Next base: position 96,015 of record WBMV01001407.1, read on the forward strand.
TGGAGCCCTTTGAAAGGTACTGTGGTGATTTTTCCTGGAGCAAAAGGAATAAGTGGGAGGATTTTGCTGCCTGAAATGGTATTGGCTGGGAAGGGGCAGTGTTAACAACCAGGGAAATCCCTGAGTCACAGGTGGAGTGGTTTGCAGGTTTGAGCAACATTCAGGTTGGTATTTTAGTATTTTTGGGTTTGCATTCATGTAATATGTTCATAGGGTTTATTCTAAGTGGGAGAAAAAAAAAAGAGAGGGAAAACTCTGGAATTAGAGTCCAAGTCCAAATCCATTCAGATCACTGAGTTCTGCAGCAGCTAGCTCTGATTTTCCTGAGGAGCAGGATAGTGTTGGTTGCTCTGCATGGTCAGTGGGGAGACACTGAACACAGATTCTGCCTGCAGTCTTCATCTCTTCTTGATGCCTTCACATTGTAAATGCAACTGTCACTGAAAAAATAAGGTTTCTCCTCTGCCCTACAAGAAACAAGTGACAAAAAAAGCAAAGAAATAAGTAAATGACTAAGCAGAAGAATAGTCTCAAAGCAAATATAATAAAGGTCAAATAAGCAGAGACGTAAAATGCTGTTCAAAGGTATTCCTGATAAAAGTGAATCCAGGCTTAATCTGGTGTTCTCAGAAGGCACTGGCTGTCTGTCCTGATTTTAGGGGAAAAGTGTTCAACACGTGTCAGAGCTACAAAGCAGTAGGTGTGACTGGCCTTTCCCCATGAAAACTCTATCTGTCCTCTAGGTAAGAACAAGCCCCTGACTTCACTTACATCCAGTAATTCACAGGCTGGAGTTCTCTTCATCCTCTTAAACTTGTGAATCCTTATCCTCCTTATTCCTCCATAGGGTAATGGCAGTCAGTAGGCACCTCCAGCCAGCTGGAAAACTTCATTCTGATTTCTTAAGGTAGAATTATCATAAAGCTTTAAGGATTAACAGCTATACTGATACAAATATAAATAGCAAATCTTCTCTCAGAAACCCTTTCTGTTGCCATTCCAGAATTCAGGTGCAGTTGGATGAGTTCCAGCACGTTGTCACCCAAGGATATTTCCAATGTGTGTGGCAAAGGGCAGAAATTACATTTACTGTTTGGTTTAAAAGACAAACAACACTTTGTAAACAGACCTCAAAATCTCTATCTGAACATGGCTACATTCCTACTTTGTGTCTACCTTTGAACAGAGTGATTTATGTGAGGAATAGCAAGCCTTGGATCATGCTCCAGAAAGGTTTTCTCATGCCAAACTGCATCTCTATTATGCCACTTGATTCTGGGAAAGGAATAGAATCATTTAATCTAAGTAGTTCAGAAGTTTAAAATTTTCAAATAAACACGTGCAGCCAAATGATGTGTTCAAAAATCGATTGAGCTAATGTGGACCATTTGACCCCTTTTCCACTGTGGAATTTCTGATTTCTGAAGGTAGTTGATGCAGTTGATATTTGGCACAATATAGCACTTTTTATAAAAACAATTCCAAAGCAGTGGCTTTGGTGGAATGTACTGCAGCAGTTCAAAGCTGTAACTAAGTGAAAATGTTCTAACTAGAGGCCATTAGAAATCTTTTGAGCAATCCGTATTCATGAAGTTTCATAAAGTTCACCCTGGGCTTGGATGAATTTCCATCAAACCCAAAGCAGGTGTTCAAGCAGATTGGTGCTGGAATAGTCTCCCTATGGCATGAGAAGCTGCAGGTCCTGAGCTTCATGGACCAAACACTCATTTCTGTGACTTTTGCATGACCATCACATTTACAGACAGTGCTCTGTGACACTGGACAACTGCTGCCTTCTGGGAGTTTCCAGCTGACCAGAAATGTGGAAAGACACTACTGCCATCTGATTTACAAATCAAATGTGAAAAACAGAATGATGTTTCCTGTGGGTGGAAAAGGGGGGGAAAAAATAAAAATAAATAAAACCCTGTTAAGTTGTGGTCAGCTCAGAATCTTAAGCAAGTTATAGCATATTGTAGAAGTACTTGTCATTTTAAATAATGTATGGCCCTGTTTACAAGTGGCAGGAGTGCTGTTCTCTGTGCCCAGTGAAATCTGATGCAGGGGTGCAGGCACGCAATAAAAAAGATAAAGATTTGCAATAACGACACACTTGCCTCTGGCTGCTACAGGAGGCCCATTTTTATGAATTAGCTATTACATTGTGCCTGTTTATTGAACATCACCAACAATGCCTGAAATTACACAGACCTTGTGATGAAACATGACTTCTGCCCAAGGAACTTTTAGGAGTCCTCTGCCCTTCCAGCCCACTGGAGTAGCAGCAACAGCCTGGTGATTTGTCCCTGCAAAATGAGCCCTGCTCTTCCAGAGTGCTTTCTAACGTATCAGTAGCCATTTACATCTTCAATAATAGAGTTGTTTAAGAGATATTGATATTCTCAGAACCTCATCAGCACGAAAGAACAGCTTGTAGGTCATCACAACCTGTGTGTCAAATATGAATCCCTCATTAGCTCCAGCAGCACTGGGAAAAGGCACTGGAATGACTGCAGGCTGTAGTTACCAAATACTGCTCTCTTAAGGCCTTTGTTCCCAATGAAATGAGTCAGTGTTTTACCTGGTGTCTAGAGAGACAATGTCTAAGATATACTGCCTTTAAATTTGATCTGTGTCCTCAGGACTTTCTAGAAAAAAATAAATACATGATGGAAAGAGGAGAAAAAACCTGTCCTTTCTCACCTAGACATCACCTCAGCAAAATGCTTCAAAAAGATAATGTAAAGACGTTCCTAATTTTGCTAACTCTGGATTGTGGTTTTGAAGCATTTTTGAGGCATGTAAGACTTAGAGAAATGATTTTTTGTTAAAAAAGTACCATTTTCCATGTACTAAAGGTTATTCCTTCTAAACCAGGAATTTAATGATAAGTGATTTTGGTTATGTGTATTTGTCAAATAACTGACTAAAGTGCACACATTCACAGCGAAGCGGATTCACTTAAATCACCCTGATAAATTCAAGGGTTCTGCAGTTTATTCCGAAACACCATCATGCCCAGAGCTTTCCCCCCAGGAAGGACAATGCATACATTCCCCTCCTCTCACTGTCTGTGTTTCTGACGCTGCAGATCGGGCGAGGAGCAGCATGGTCTCCACAGAAAGTGCCTCCTCAACGTACGAAGAGCTGGCGAGGGCGTACGAGCACGCCAAGATGGAAGAGCAGCTGCGACACGCCAAGTTCACCATCACAGAGTGCTTCATATCAGACACCTCCTCGGAGCAGCTCACGGCAGGGACTAATGACTACACCGACAGCCTCACCTCCAGCACGCCGTCGGAGTCGGGGATCTGCAGGTTCACCGCGTCCCCCCCCAAACCTCAGGATGGAGGGAGAGTGATGAACATGGCAGTTCCAAAGGCACATCGGCCAGGTGAGGCTTTGGAGGGCACGCTTTGGTCCTTTGAGGTGGGTGTTTTGCCCCGTGTCCAGGCTGGGTCTATCCCAATGGGAGAGAAACTCCACAGTATATCCTGTAGCTGCTTACAGAGATAATTGGGTTTCTCCCAGTTCATGTAATATTTGAGCATCTTCTCCCATATGCAGAAAACATAGAAATTTAGGAGCAAAGACAGACTGTCTGAGCCATCAAATCCACTGCTTCACACTTGCAGCCATCCCCTTCTGGGATAAATAAGACCATATGTGGGTACATCTGCCCATCTCCAGCTCGAGCCACCCACTAATAAAACGTGTCTTGCTGCGATGCTTCGTGCTGGAGAGCAAAGGTTCTGTGTCACAACAGTTCATGAAGACACATTGTGGGAGATGTGCCACCCCTTCTGCTCTGGAGCTTGTCACACATGTGTAATAACCCTTCAGTGATGTCCCACTCTCATTGACATCACCTTGTATCCATCGAGGAATATCTAAAAGGAGGAGGGGATAAAAAATGAAGAAAATTAAGGCAGTGCAATAGGTCAAGGAATATGGAGCCTCAGACCTGCAGACAGGTTTAAACCCCCTCCAACTTCTTAATGACTGGAGCTGCCTGAGGGACATCCACCTATCGGGCTCAATCAAATCTCCAGTTCCCAAAAAGATGTTGCTTCAAGTGATCTCCCAGTGCCCAACAGCATTGGTAGATGATTTGTGATGCTCTGAGTTCAAATACTTGATAAAATCTTCTCAGAAGATTTGTCAGTCTTTGTTACAGGGTGTGGCACCAAATGGGAAAAAGGCATAATTATGTGCTTTCTGGAAAAAAAAATGTATTTTATTTTATTTTAACTTTAATTTTTTAGTTATTTTATTGTATTTTTCACATTTGCCAGTGTGGATGGGGCTAATTATATACAAAGAAAGTAATCAGGAATGGTCATCTGTGTAAAAAAAAAGTAATGGCTAAGCTGTGTATGGGTTTTTTCTTAATATTCCACATAAATGGAAAAGCAGTGAATGCAGAGGAAAGGAAGATAGGCAGTGGTATCAGCAAAGTCATTCAAAAGCAGGACCTGACACTGCAAAGAAAGCATAAAGGATTCTGCCAAGAGAAAGCTACAAGAAAAATGTGGGGGGAAAAAAAAGACCAAGCAGAAGGTAGAAAGTTATAATACTCAAGGCAGGAAATTAGTGTGTCACACAGATAGATAAGAGGGAAAATAAGGAGGAAATAAAATAGTGAGAGAAATTGCTGGGCTTTGTGTAGTCACAGAGTAGAACCACAAACCCAGGAGCTGTAGAAATACATAAAGATAAAAATACTTTTCATTTCTAACTGGAAAGAAGTAAAATAAATATTTATCCCTGCTCTGCTAAAGGGAAGCATCTGCATTCCCAGCTAAGTCAAAATCACAGCTCTTCCCTTCCAGGCAGTCAACAAATGTTTTTTATCATTTCTTTAAAAAATATCTTGCCCTCTTCCTTTCATGTTCCAAATACATTATTTATGCATATTTAGTATTTGCAAATATTCTAATATATTCCATATAAAGATGATTTTCTTGAGGGCAGACAGCACCAAAATTTTGGTCCCTGTGCTTGAGTTAAAAACTTGCAGGTTTGGAACATCCTTAGAGCCCCTCTAGTGATTTACAGACTTGCAGTCATGTTTAGCTCTGTTAGTTTTAATGGCTTTATTTTTTTACCTACCTTTTTTGATTACCTTCAGCTTGCCTTTGCCCTAAGGAATTGAAATATATTGTAAAATTAATAATTATCTTCATTACCTTGAAAAAAAGAATTGAGTGTGCCAGTGAATGTTGGCCCATAAATATTGAATAATACATTAGTAAAGGTCACTTTATGAAGGGTTTTAAACAAAATGTATGGACTGAAAGGATTTTCAGGAGTAGCAGACACACCAATCTTTTATTGTTCAAGCAAGGAAAGACTTCCTGAGCATCTTTCTGCTTTCATCCACCACTTGATAAATTCTCCAGGGGTAATTAGTAATTCAATACAATTAATCAATGTCATTCTCCATTTCAGGATATGGAGAAGAAATAAAAAACTTGAGGTGTTTATGTTCAGTAGGCGAGAACATTTGGGATAAAACTGTGCTGCTTCAGCACACCTTTATTCTCCCTTGAAGGGAGCCTTTCCTTCCAAGATTTCCCTGTTTTCATGGTGCTTTGCTTTTCTTCTCAGTCACCTCAATCTTTCTCGGGCAATGTCACTTCCAATAACTTCTTCCTCTTCCTTCCTAATTTCTGACCTCACTTTTCAAACTGCCTGCAACTCTTCCTATTGCAGAAAAAAATAAAAAAGGTTCAAGAGGTTGCAAAAAGTAGTATTTGTTTTTCCAAATAACCCCCCAACAATTAGAAGACACTCTCAGAAAGACTGTTGGGAAGAGTTTGGTTGGTAAATGGGACATTTGGAAATCAATTTTCCCCATGGCAAAGCTGCAGCTTTACTCAAGAAGGGTGAGGATGGAGTTTAGTGGGGAAGGCTTTATTGGCCATACCTGAGCATCTATTTCTTGGCTTGTTGCTACCCAGAAGTGTTTGGTATGAGCAATCAAAACATTGGGTCACCTGAGTCTTGGCTTCAGAAGACCTTCCTGTGAGTTCCTGAGGGCACCCCAACTCATGGCACTGATTGTTCTCTTGATTTCCCCGAGCCTCTCACAGGATTCTCTGGTACCTGCACAGTCAAGTGTCCTGGTCTGTGCTCAACATGATGTCCACCTGGGTCTTTTCCGCAAAGCTTCTTTCCCAGCATGTTCTGGTGCCTGGGGTTGTTCCTTCACAGGTGAAAGACTTTGCACTTCCCCTTTTTGACCAATATGAGGCTTGTTTTAACCCCTTTCTCCAGCCTGCCCAGCTCCCTCTGGATGGCACCAAGACCATCAGGAGTGTCAGCCACGCCTCCTTGTTTTCAATCCACCTCTTTATCTGCTCCTCTGGCCCATAAATCATCAGGAGACAGTGTCAAAAGCCTTTCTGAAGTCACATCAGACAATATTTACTGATTTCTACTCATCTACCAAGCCAATCATTTCGCTGTACGAAGTTATCAGAAGTCAAGCATGACTTTCCCATGGTGAATTCATTCTGACTGCTTGTTCTTCACATGCCTAAAAGTGGTTTCCAGGATGAACTGGGGCTATGCTGAGTGACTTGGTGGTTCCTGCATCCTCTGTCTTGTCCTTCTTGAAGGCAGGAGTGACATTTGCTTTCTTCCAGTCTTCAGGCACTTCTCCCAAACACCATAACCAATCCATGATTACTGAGAGTGGCCTCACAATGACATCTGCCAGTTCCCTCAATGCTTTCCATCAAGGTCCAACAATTTACATAGATCCAGTTTGCATAAGGATTCCCTTTGCTCCAGACTCTTCCACTTTTTCCCTGTCCTTCCTATTGTCACAGGGACAATACATATCCTTACAGAAGACTTGCCTGTTGTCTTTGACTTCCCTGTTAGACTTTGACTTTCCTAAGCACATTTCTGAATGCTTGGACAATATTTTTATATTCCCTCTGGGTTATTCGTGCTTGTTTTCACCCTCTTGGGTACTCCCTCATTGTGTCTGAGCTTTTCCAGGAGATCCTTGTTCATCCATGTGGGCCTCCTGGCATTTTTGCCCAAGTTCATGCTCGTTGAGCTTGCAGGAGGTGATCCTTGAGTATCAGCCAGCTCTCCTAGACATGAGGCTACTTCCAGCTGACTGTGCAAACATCTCTAGATGTTTTCTGCATTGCTGTCCTCACACCAGGACAAAATTTTCAAGTTTCTGGAGAAGGTGTTATTATACTTCCAGACCTGCATTTTTTCTAAACTTTTCAGAAGTCATAGCTGCAGGAAATGGAACAGGGAAGTAAGATATTTTTAATTAATTCCTGTATTCAGTGTTTTGAAAGCATGTCCTTTTGTTCTTTAAAACTTCAAAAGCAGATTTTTGGAAAAAGATGAGATTAGAACAGGTTGCCAGAGAAGCTGTGGCTGCCCCTGGGTCCCTGGAAGTGTCCCAGGCCAGGTTGGATGGGGCTTGGAGCACCCTGGGCTGGTGGAAGGTGTTCCTGTCTATGGTAGGGGGTGGCACTGGATGATCTTTAAGGTCCCTTCCAACCAAAACCATTCGGTGATTCTCTGTGTCTCAGGAGGCACATTAGGACAAAAAAACTGAAGCAGTAAAGACAGCAGAACAAAAAACTGAAGCAATAAAGACAGCAGAACCATATTTTAAACCCATGGGATAAATCACATCCTTTAGAAAAGTAGGTTTATCAACCTCTGTCCAATGTTAATATTCTTCATGGTATAAGAATGATGGCAGGATGTTAACATTGCATCTTTCCCAGCATCAAAACTCCCAGAAGTTTGGGATTGGGATGACTGCTCTCCTCCCACAGTTGTCACTATGTAGAAGTCTGGTGAGAAATACCAGGTCATCAAGGAACAGGAATTTGGAGCAATCAACACTATAGTAGGTTCTTCCAGAGCAAAACTGAGGCAGTTTTTCACATAAATATTCATAAATTTCAACAATTGTTACCCAAAGTTTGTCTGAGAAGTTGACAAATGAGTCAGTCCTTCATCCTCCAAAGAGGGACAGAAATTGGAAAGAAATGCACCCTCTTCCTGCCTCCCACTGTGCCATCAAAGACTCTATAAAGTAAAAGAATGGAAGATAATTGTAGAGGTTTGAAGAGTTTTATAATAATGTTTCCTTTTTTTCTGTTTTAAAAATAATAACCCCAAATTGAGTTATCATAACAATTATTCTTAACTGCAATAAACATTGCTGTAGCAGTTTATTAAAAATAGATTCCCGTTATTATCGTTTTAAATCTCAGTAACAGCCTCAGCCAAGAAGCCTGTTGGGTTTTTCCTTCTCTTTCCTCCTAAATTATTGTGCTCGAGAAAAGAACAGCTATTAACTGGGAAATATTTTGATATTTCTGTGCTTTCCAAGTGCTATTTATGTATTTTTTTTTGTGGACAGACCTCTAATTGCATCATCTGGCAATGGAGTTCATGCTTGGAAAAATTAATATGTGACCAGTGCTTGAACAGGAAATATCTAGAAAATCTTCCTCAGGTCTCTTGCTGTTTTGCAGAAACCTCCCTTCCACAGGGGCACTGCAAAACTCAGCCCCCTGGGTGTATTCTTCTCTTATTCTGATCAGCAGTGAAAAAGAACCTCTTCAAACATGTGATATTATCCTTTAGCTTCACTTGGACCAGGCAGAAACTTGTCTGATGTCATGAAACAATTGCAAGTTCATTTGGACCATCCCAAATGGTCTGCTTGGAGATCATGTTAATATCCAAACCCTGAAGGAGGAAATCATCTCAGATGCATTCCTAGAGAAGAGATGTCACTCTAGGAATATATCCACATGAATACATGTCACCCAATACATCAGACCAGGAGGTTTTGAAATCCATTCAAACCACAAGATTTTACATCTCAGAACTTCCTCTATAAACTCTCAGCTGATGAAAGGAACCAGTTTGGAAAGAAACTTGGTCATGAGCGAGGAGAAAACGCAATTGTAGAAAGGCAGACTGTGACAAAGAGATTTCTTTAGGGACTGAGTTCACAGCCATGAAGATGGAAAGAACAACCCATTCCTCCATAGGGAATCTGAGTGCATTCCTGGGTTCTTAAACCTGTGCAAAGCAGCAGCCCTTTGCTGAGCCCTGCTCCACTGCATATTCACTGGTTTAACCTCTCCAGCTTAGCTGAATGATCAAGTTCTTTCAATATTTCAAATGCCTTAAATTAGCATTCTTGACCCAATTTACAACTTTCTCGCTGCTTTGACTAATCCTGTTGACTTGAATGGCAAAGTCTTAATGTGGAGACAAGTATTAAGGCACAGAATGCCAGCACTTCCTTAAATAATGATTTATAAGCCTCCCTTAAAATACAGTCTGGATATCACCTGCAGTGCCTAAATGTTGGTTTAAACACCCAAGTCAAGAAACAAATCTTCTTTGCCAGCATTCCACTCACTCGAGATAAAAATAAGCTGCTTAGCACAACAAGAAAAGTAAAAACCACCGAGGAATAGAAAGCAGAGTGTTTTTCCAGTGTCAGCCCTTGTAACCTGAGATGGGAACTCTTTTCCACTGCCCTGCGAGTTCAGGGGTGAAGGAGTTATTTCCCTTTTCTCCTTGATGTAGGCAAGTGTGACACAGTATTGGAATGTATTTAGAGCCCTGCTTTCTGCTGCAGAGTTGCTGACTGAGCTCTGTAGGCTGGGGCTGTAAATGGATCTGACACAAATTTGGCCCCTGGGGATTCAGCACTGGCTGGGACCCTTCACAGCTCACCTTCAGCCTCCTTTTCCTCTGCCTGTGATGTTATTCTGCATTGACTGAAAATGGAATTGCAGTTCCACAGTTTCCAGGTCCAAAACTGGGTTTCTTCAATACAGAGGAATCAATGTTTGACCTTTTTTTTAGGTTCAGAAATCGTGCAGTAAAGCGCACAAAGGCTAAGGTATAGATTGCTTTATTTTCTACTTTTACAGTCTCACTGCTTTCAAATACAATAGAATAGATGTATGAAAATATATGTACATACACAGACTGTATATAATATGTATATAGAACAAAGACTCACCATCCTGCCTCCACAAAGGGAGACCAAGGTCCAGTTTTGAGAGAAGTACTTAAGGACACAAAGCAAAATAGGCAGGTGGAAAAACAGCAAGTAAGGCACAACATTTGTAAGCAGAGAAAAAACCCTTCCTGCCTACATTTTTAACTGTAGTAAATACACACTCTTATATACTCTATAAATAATACTCTTAACATGTATGTTAACTTTTATGTACACTTACATTTATGTGACACGTTCAGAATTTATTCCCCTGGATGAGCATCTCTGATGTTTCCATATTCAATTCTTGAAGCTGTGGCTGACCTTTTTATTTCCTACTGTTGGAAAACCAGGAACATGTCACAGAGAGACAGACTGTGCAATTTGCTGCTTATCATAGACATGGCACATTGGTGATGAGAGGAAATTGCCTTTATCTTGTCTCAGGTTTTATTCCTGTGGAGTATCAGGAGGTTTTTCTCCTTCAGCTGAGAAAAGCTGAGTGTTCTGCAGGGATGAAAACCATTCTGTATTTCCTTTGACATGACTACACACTTGAAATCATTGGCTTGCATTTTTATTCTGGTGGACTTACAGACGGGAAAGTTCACAAGGCAAGTTTTTTAACCTTTCCTGTACAAGAAAAATGAACTTAAAAAGTTTCAGATGGAAAGCTGAAATGTTATTAGGTCAGAAAGGAAATGTGAATCTTGAATTTCAATAGGGTTTTTTGTTATATATATGAAGAAATTGTAATGTGAAAGTTCCAATTTAGGTGGTAGACAAGATGTCTGCAAGAGAAATTGAAGTCATTGATGGCCCTGGCAGGGGTTGGGCAGAGAAGCTGTGGCTGCCCCTGGATCCCTGGAAGTGTCCAAGGCCAGGTTGGACGGGGCTTGGAGCACCCTGGGCTGGTGGAAGGTGTCCCTGCCCATGGCAGGAGGCTGGAATTGGATGATCTTTAAGGGTCCCTTCCAACCCAAACCATTCTATTTTTCTATGGTTAAAGTAATTTAAATTATTTTTACAATTACAATTTATGAATCAGTGATACTGGTGTCAGAAAGATTTATTTATTTTTACTTATTTATTAAAGGAGAGAAACAACTGGCACCAGTTCCTCAATAAGCAGTGTGTAGCAGCACAGTTATCTTTCCTTGTTGCTTCCTAATTTATTTTCTATTTTGATTTGAAAATTAACCTTGACTTTATAAAAACACAGCATCCCAAACTGTGCTGGTTTAGGATACTCTTGGTTTTTTTCGCTCTGTGATAGATTAAAATTTGCATGTTAAGGGAACCCCCTTTCAAGAATGGCCATTTCCTATCTTTTGATTACCAACAAAATCTCTGACTAAAAGTGATATTTTTTAAAAATTTGGATTTCATTTAGTTTTCCTAAGGCTGATTATTTGCTTTGTGGTCCTTATATATATAAGCTGCAGCTATTAGAGTAGACTACCCACGTTTTCTGTAGCTTTGGAGGCACTTGATGGAACTGTAGTTAGTGGAGAGTTTTATGCCTAAAGCAAGGATTACATTTATCAGTGTTTTTCAGCTACTTTCATGTTCTTACAGTCATAATTTCAATGTTAAATTCCTAAAACTACCAGCAAATGTTCCAAATCAAACCAAAGAAGCTGCTTCCACTTCAATTAACAACAGAAGTTTAGAGCAGTTCTCTAAGGAGTCCTGAGCTTGAAACTCAGCTCTATAAAAAACTAGATTTTGCCTGCTTGTGCCATTTTACTTTTGGAAATGTCAACTAATTTCACCTCCATAGTGTTCAGACATGCTGTGTGTGATTTTTGTGAGGGCTTTCAGGCAGCAGTTGCTTCCATAAAGACACAAGAACTGATGTAACCTTGCTTTGAGGTCCTTGTAGTCATTTAGAGCTGTTCCTGATTTAGGTGACTTCAGGCTCTGCTCATTTGCCCTGTGACAAGAGGGCCTGAATGTAATCTCAGATCTCCAGAAGAATTGAGACTCTGACAACTGAAAATGGAAACCAAATCTTACCTGCAAGAAAGGTCATGCTCGTGCTATTTTTCCAAATTAAAGTAGGAAATCATATCCCTGGAGAAACCAACTTTTGTTTTAACAGTACATTCTTTGTCTGGCTGTGGTGACAAGTCTTTGCCATCCATGAAAGAGCCTCTTTATATGCTGGCCTTCAACGCACAGCAGATGTGCTTCAATAGTGTTCATATTTTTATGCCAGCGTCCTTAATTTCAGTGTGAGAACTCCTGGTCCCGGTGGGTTCATTCACAATAAATGCAGGGATGCACCTCGTCAGCATCACTCAGGTGACTCAGACTGATGGCCATGTGGACACCCAGTGGCACTAACTCATCCCTTAACTCAGCAGAGCAGTGGGACAGTGCTGGCATTGGTCTCCTGCCCTCCCTGTGTCTTTCAGGAGGGTGTTTTGCTTTCCCCTTGCCTTGCTCAGGTTTATCTCTGAATTCATGGGCATGGCCAGAGCCTGTCGAGGTCAACAGACCCACTGATTTCATAAACACACTTCAAACTCCTCAGCTTCTGTGCTGAAATCCAGGCTCTTGCCACCTCCTGGGAATAAAGCCATTAGGGATGCCAGTTTCCATGGAGCCACGATCGATCCAACCCTTGGCCAAAGTGCTGGATAATTGACCAGTTTCTGTTCACTGCACCCAGGAGCAGCAAAGGGGTTTTCAAACTCCAGCTTTGCTAAGCAGGGTCACCTGAGCCAGGCTTCCAGCACGGTTTTCCAGGTTTTCCCAGGCAGTGGGCAGGAGATTGCTGTCTCAGAGCATCCTTAAAAATGCATGAGGCGGCTTGCGTGACAAGGCCAAGGTGGAAAAGCAGCACACCCGGACTTTTCTACCATCATTTCATTATTTATTGACAAATTTGCTGACTTGAGTTCTGGAGTGTGTATTGATTCGCACGGCGAGGCCCCTTTTGCATGTCTTTATAACTCAGACATCGCATTAAATCAAAACCAGGAAGGCATCAGTCCTGCAGGTGCAGCAGCCACATGAGGCTGAGCATCTACATGGCATATCCATAGGGCCTAAACCTATGTGACCCCTGGAATTAATCAATTTTTTCTTCCTTACTCAGCTCAGTGGCAGAGAGACCCTTAAAAATACATCAGTTCTCCTTAAAGTTACTTCTGGAAGGTCCAAACCATCTGACAGGTCTTCTAAAAAGTGCAGCGCTGAATTAAGGACCAAAGTTCTGCTGAGAGAAATACAAACCAAAAACGTGCATCAATTCCTGTGTCATTAAACCTTTCAGGAATAGGCACCAGTGTGATAATCAAGGGTCCTGCCATTCAGCTGGACAGAGGCACAGCCTGTTATGTTGCTGTAATTCAGATGTGTATTCTCAGTGAAAGCACAGCAGTCCTGCGTTTGCTTTGACACAATGATCAAAGCCCTTTTCTTGGAATCAGAAGGTTTAACTCTAACTAGCAAAATGAATCACCTTTTAAAAAAAGGAGTCCTCATTTTCAGTCACTTAAACCTAATCTCCAGTAAGTATAAATCAATTTACAGTCTTGCTGAAATCAATAGAGCCAGTGATTTATAGCAGCAGCAAATTTGGCTCCTGGGCTACAGTTTTACTGGTGTTCCTTAAGAGATAACTCCAAGGATTGTAGTCAACAGCAAATGTTTTTATTTTTTTCTGCGAAACACAGCTGGTATTTTGAATATTTTTATGAAAATGCCAGTTTTAGCAGACTGCAATGTGCAGCATTTAACTAGGTATTACAGATCTTCAAATTATCTGTGAGGGGGCAGTTTTCCTGCAGAAAGATGCCAGCTATAAAGCCCTGCAGGGATGAGAGGCAATTCTGATTTCTCTGTCTAGAAATGGCAAACTTGGCTATTTTTCTAACGTGTTCCACCTGTTTCCTTTATTTAGAGGATTGAAAATATAAACAGCATAAAGCTGGGTGTTTTGGTGTCTGCAGAAGCCCAGTGAGAAGCCCAGGAGATGTGATGGTGTAACTGAGCCATGGAGGGCAGGTTGGCACCTCAAATTGCACCTCTTTGGCCTCATCCAACATCCCTCATCCAGTCAGTTTAAACACTGAGCACTTCCATCACTTTTTTGGGCAGCTGAGCAGAGGTGGAAGCTCCTCTGGAGGAGGGAAGAGCCTTCCCATTTATTCTGGATCACCTCAGAGAATTGTTAAATCCAGTTTTTGTCCTGGAAAAGTGGGCTCAGAAGGAGTCTGTGAGCTCCTAATAATGGTGTGCTCCTGTTGACTGAGTGGACTGAGGTTCCCATTCATTTGCCCAGCCAGTAATTTGTACGTGGAAATTTCCCCTCTATTTCCATTACTGATCAACAGTAATGGAAAGTTCCACTCTAGAGAGTGGAACCCTGACATTCAAAGCATGCTTTTTGTTGTTCAGCTGGGGCATTTTACAGCAACATTTGCAGGAAAATAATAATTATCAAACAAAAAAAGCATTGGGAAGGCAGTTCCACACTGAACAGACCCTGCTATCAGCCAAGACAGGAGGCACAGGACTCTTTCCCCCTCCCCTGCTTGGCTGAGCAGGACACAGCATCAAAGCAACCAGGTAATTGGCTTTATTGCTCATTAAGGGTACTTATAGCTGCTGTTGCAGTGTGCTGGCAGCCTGCAGGTCTGACTCTCTCTGGGGCTCTGGGTGTGGGAATGGCTGCAGTGCAGTGCAGAGCACTCTGCAGGATCAGTGCAGGAGACACGGGCAGGAGATGGACAGAGAGGGAGCAGCAGCAGGTCTCAAACACTGACAGCAGCAATTGTAAGGAATGTTACTGTGCTGCTGTCAGCCTGGCTGCAGATCAAGCTGCTGCTGTCTAAGAAAGCTTTGCCTGCTCACTTTTAATGGTGTGTCAGGTTTTGATGTGACAAACACCTCTGAACATCATTCACTCTCTTTTTTCTGCATCAAACTTCTCACCTTGGCCCTGCAAACCCTCCTCTCTTTCCTTGTTTCTATTGAAAGTTTATCTTACAGCCAGTCTTTGCCCTGAAAAACAGCCTGTGAGTAGCAGCAAAGGCTTCACTGATTGTTACTCTGTGAGTGAGCTGGAAAAACCCACTCTGTTTTTCAATCAGCATCAACCAGGACCTGAAGCTGTTTGTCCTAAAGGAGCTCTGGCTCCTTTGCTTCCCTTCAAAGGAAAACACCATATCCCATCCCTGCCAAGAGGTGCCCAACAGAGTGGCTTTCCATCCCCACCAGGACTTGCAGACCCCCAGCACTGCATTCGGGTCCCAAAGCAACAAAACCACCTCAGCACCTCCCCTGTGCTGGCAGAGCTGTACAGATCCCACTCTGGCATGGTTTCTGATCCCATGGGATCCCCCGCAGAGGGATCTCAGAGCTTTTTTTAACCCACTCACATATTGAAGTAAGATGTGTGAATGCCCTGCTCAACCAGTCTTATTCCTGCCTTTGTTAAATAAAATATCCTGTCGCAGTCACCAGCCCCACTTTACAAAATCTTCCAAAATAATCTTCCAAATGGCACGGAATTTCCTTCACATGGCAATCAAAACCTGAAAACCATCAGGCTGTCATCCACACTGAGGGTATCTGTGCTGGAGTGTTGGGAAGACAAATTGCTTTTGCTTTAGAGGAGGTCATGATTCATGAGAAAATGCACAGAGCTATCATGTAAAAACTTGGTAAGAGCATCTTTTTTTGCAGCCTGGGATGATCTGTGTATTGAAAATAGCACAAATCCTGAGGTTTGGGGTTTTTTATTATTTTTTTTCTGGAGCAGATGAAAGCAAAAAAACCATGCAAGCTCTCTGGCATTTGAAAGAGGAATGAGGTAAATCTTTTGGGAGAAAGGAGTTTTAGTTCCGCAGACAAGACAGCTGTCTTGAAGAAGATCCAAGAAAAGTTGAGCAGTGATATTTTTCCCTCCTTGTAGCCTGTCAAATTCATCCCAACCTTTCCCATACCTGAAGCTGACCTCTAGAATAAGGCCAAAAATACTTCTTGTTTCTTTGAGGAGTGTTTTACATCAGCTTAGTTGTACTGAAAAAAGGGTGAATATTTATTGCCCAGTGCTGCATTAGCTCTGAGAAAACTCCCTTTTTTTGGTAGAATGTGCTTATGGTAAATATCATAATAAGTGATTTTTAGCATTTGTTTACAAATATTTATTTGAGCTAACATTTTCTTAAATGTTCTATACTAAATAATTCATGAAGGGTTTGGTCACTCAGAAAAAAAAACAAACTGAGGTAGCTCTGGCTTAAATTGCTGCATTCAGATTTGGCTGGATGTTTATTATTTCTGTACAAACCCAGAGCTCTGATACAGCAAATCTCCCTTTTTAAAATTCACAGAATCACAGAAAGGTTGGGGTTGGAAGGGACCTCTGGAGATCGTCCAGTCCAAACTCCACTTTTAAAAATGCATCAGAAAACTATAGTTTTAGAATGTCTTTTGTACTAATTAAGCCAAAATGCATGAATTATTAAACATGCTCATTTTCAGTGCTCATGCACTTGAAAGGTTTGCTTTCATTACTAATAAGGCACACACACAGCTGAAAAGAGGTAATTAGAGCATCAAAGGCAGTGAACCATCCTGAAACTTCATGATGCTTTGCCTGAAAAAAACATCATTGAGCCGAATAGCAGGAAAGCAAAAGAACTCTCCACTGTTGTGTCCAGAGGATAAGAAGCAAGGTCTTTCCAAGCAGCTCCACAGATACAGCAAGATGCTTTTATTCTGCTCAAAAATACCTTCAAAATTGATGTCGGAATGGCAAAAGTGAACCCCTGCGGTTATATTTCAAAGACTGTGTTTTCAAGTCAGAAACCCATTAGTTCTTATAAATCAAAGACTTCTTTACTTTTTTTTTTCATCCTGTGAGGCCGTTTCAGCCCTAGCAGAGAAGAATAAAAAGTTCCATTCTCAAAATGTTTCCTTTCCACTGATTTTAATAATGTGCTTTGTTTTATGAGCAGTTTCAGGGAAAGATGCTTCGTGCAGATAAGAAGGAGAACTGGCACTTTTTTATGATGGGAAAATGTGTACATCACATGAAATAATGAGGGCTCTGTGTAAGCCAGGTCGGAGACTGTGCTTTGAGTACCCAGCTTTGGAGAGCAAGTGACACTCTGTGGCTTCTCATTACTGCAATCCTGTTGGAACTTTGCCCCAAGACATTTAGAAAATTACAGTAAAATGACTGCATGTTGTTTACCCAGATTATTGACTATGCTTTCTTATGTAGATTTAAGAAGGGGGCGGGGAAAAGTCTTTTTTACATAGCCTGAAGCTCCTAAATACACTTGAGAAATGTCTAGACAGCAGCTTGAAAAGCAACCTCCATCTCTGTAAGGTTCAACGCTCATATTTTATAGTTCACTCAAACCCATTGCTCTGAAGGAGCAGAAATGTGTAAGACACAGGAGCAGCTCTCCAAGGTATCCACAGGGAGCTCTGGCTGCTGCTCCACACCAGCTCCTTCCTGGAAAGTCATCCGGAAAGCAGAAAGTGCAGGGGAGAGAGGGAATGGGTGTGAAAGGACCTGGCAGGTGTTAGCAGAGCAGTGGGTGTTGTCACGTCAAAACCCGTGTTGGGGTGACAGACATCTTTGAGGAAAGGCTGATTGTTGTGGGAAATGGAATCATGGAAGGGTTTGGGGTGGAAGGGATCTTAAAGCTCATCTCATTTCACCCCCTGCCATGGGCAGGGACACCTTCTACCAGCCCAGGGTGCTCCAAGCCCCGTCCAACCTGGCCTTGGACACTTCCAGGGATCCAGGGGCAGCCACAGCTTCTCTGCCCAACCTGTGCCAGGGCCTGCCCACCCTCACAGGGAACAATTTTGTTCTTATATATCTAACCTAACACTACCCTCTTTCAGTTTGAAGCCATTACTCCTTATCCCATCACCCACGTCCTTGTGGAAAGTCCCTCTCCAGCTCTCTTGTAGCCCACTTTAGGCACTGGAAGGGGCTTTGGGGTCTCCCCAGATCCTTCTCTTCTCCAGGCTGAGCACCCCCAGCTCTCCCAGCCTGTCTCCAGAGCAGAGGGGCTCCAGGACTGGAGTAGAAACTTAGTCCTCTTCTTCTGGGGCTGAGGGACCCCTATTTAGCATGGGAGTGTCAGAGAAACCCCCCCTTCCTGACCCCAGCAGTCCCAAAACATCCCTGACAAGAGGCAAATTATTACTTTGGCATTATAATTTGTCACAAAGTTTTCACGCCTGCTATTGCCTTCTCAGAGGTGCATTTTGCTGCCCACCTTCCCTGGGACCTGACAGTGAAAACCCACACCTGAGACAGCCAAAATAAAGCCCTCAACAACTTTTGGCAGCGGGCAGAGATGGGTACATGGGGCAGCATCACTCACTCCTACACTCCTGCCTCTCTCCCCCACTGGGGAGGAGTGGGGAGCAAGGGGGCTCCTTATTTAGGATACTGGGATGCTGCACAAGATACAGCCATGGGGAGCAGGTGATACGAGCATTCCTCATCCAGGCTGTCTCCTCTTGCATCCCACAGGGAATGGTGTTTGGAGCAAACGGCATTTTGGACCAAAAAGGAAGGCAGAAGCAAAGAACTGAGGGGCAGAGTGGGTGAGCAGGGCATGGGGCCAGGGTGCCAAGGGCACAGGGAAGGTGTTGGACAGCACAGATGTACCCACAGGCAGCTCAGTGCAATGCCCATGGATAACTGGGGGGATTTGGTGTCTCCCTGCACCTGCCTGGCCATGTGTCCATATCCTGATGTCCTCTACCCCAGCAGCAGGTACATTGCTGTCTCAGCTGAAACAGGGCTCATATGCAGAATGTGTTTGGCATGGAAGGTGCTGTAGGTGAACAAGGTAAACAAATAAAACCAGTTAAAGGTGACACAATTAATTTTCAGTGGGATTATAAGCACAAATCTTTCCCCTCTCTCCAACCCTACCTAAATATTGCCACGGTGCACATCAGCCTAATCTTGAGATGCTCCCATCTTGCTCCATGTGGGTTAAAAAATATGTGCCATGTGTCTGTGTGGAAGACGTAGCCAGAATAAAACATATGGTGTCAGACAGTGCTTGGGGATTTCTATAGGAATAAACAGGGATTCTGTCCAAATGTAACTCCTCAGCAGTTCCCTGCCTGTGACCTGAAATTATGGATGGAGCAGATGCTGGTAGTCTTTTAGGCAAGGCTTTCAGTGCCTTGACTTATGTGAGAAAGCAAAGGGCCTGTTTTATTTTAGGTCATTGGGCAGCTTTTAGCTGGGTTAGGAAAAAATGAAACTGTTATATATTGTTTTATTATGAAGATATGCTTTCCTGCTCCCTTGTTTATGCCACTGGCACAGGTCAGCCTTAATTTCTACTGCTGTAAACAGCTCATGCAGACGCAGGTGCTGTGGTGCCAAGAGTCTCCAGTTTAAACATTCAGGATGCATCCCATCTGTGGATGAGGCTGTGGGTTTGATGTCAGCCATAAAAAAAAGAAGCTCCATACCTGCAGAGGTCTGCAAAGAAGGGGAAATACTCTTCTTAAATGCTCCTGTAACTGTGCTTTGTGCATACATGAGGTTACACCATCAAATATTTTTAGAAGGGAATGTCGTTATGTGCCTGATCACCTCTCATTTCCTTGCAGGAACATTAAGAATACCTAACAGGATCACGAATTGGGGGAAATAACAAATAAGAGGTTTTCTTGTCAGTGCAGAACAGAAAGAAAGGCTGATGCAGCAGCTCAGGTGGCAGCCCCAGTGCATTTTGTCACCACTAAAACAGCAGCATATTGATGGTTACTGTGGTAAAAAATCATTAGTGATTTAAACCCAGTGATGAAGGTTGGCAGTTAAATGTGGTTATATCAGGACTAGGATGTTTCTGTTTTATTCAGCCATCTCCTTAAGACTGTTGCCTTAACACTCTTGCACCCATTTCAAATATTTTAGTCATTCTACTCAAGATTGGGGGTCATTAATTGGAAGGTTTCCATTTAAAATGGACAGTAAGAAACAGAGATCTACTGAGCCTCTGTGAAAATGAAATCCAAGACCTTTTCTTGGAGGATTTTGAGGAAAACTTCCTGGTGTTTCCAGTTTATCTTCTGCATGCCACAGGTACACAAAAAGTACATCACACTCCTCATTGTGGCCATTCTCCTATGAAAACAAACATTAATAGTGAATTCTTGGGGATGTGCCCAAAGGGAGTTTGTAGGTGCATGGTTTTGTATGACCACAGTGTAGTGAATGGCTGAAAATCAACGTGATTCTGTATGACCACAGCACAGTGAATGCCTGAAAATTAACACACCAATTATAAATGCTGCAGTTGGGTTGATCACAGGTGCTCCTCTTCAGTTGACTCCCCTCTCCAGGCGGGTGCAACACAATGTATGACCATAAATAAGGAACTTATTTTTCCCTTTTTGCCTCCCCAGGTGATCTCATGCATTTGCCACCCTACCTTAGGATGGACTTTTTATTGAACCGTGGCGTGCAGGGCACGAGCAGAGACCTGGGTTTGGGGCAAGCCTGCTTGGAGCCCCAGAAAAGCCGGACCTTGAAGCGCCCCACCGTCCTGGAGCCGATCCCCATGGAGACATCCTCCACGAGAGATGTCCAGTCATGGCAACCTGGTGCTGTGGCAACGTTACCTCAGCGAGAAGGAGCTGAGCTGGGACAGGCAGCCAAAATGAGCAGCTCCCAAGAATCCCTGCTGGACTCCCGGGGCCACTTGAAAGGAAACAATCCCTACGCAAAATCTTACACGCTGGTATAACGAAAAGAGCATGGCTGGACAGTGGTTGTAAATATTTACACTGAAAAACAAACACACACACACACACACACACACAAAATTCCAATGAAAGCTACCTTTTTTTTATTGAATTCCAATATTTATAATTAAAGAAGAAGATTGCCAAAATATTTGACAAAAAAAATAATAATATGAACGACAGACAGTGCAAAGACTCTCTTGCTTTTTTTCTGTCTGAGTGTGAGCTTCATCTGACTGGACATCTGAATTTTTGGGTAAAAGAGTCCAGTTTTCTGATCTTCACAAGCGTTTGTGTTTTTACTGATTTTCTACGAAGTGCATGGAGACTTAACTAAAACATTTTAACTGGAAGTTCCATCAGACAAGATTTAAAAGGGAAAAAAAATCACAAAAAAAAATCACCCTATTTGTGAATTCAACAGGAACATTGATTTGGAAAAGCAAAAAGTCTTTTGTCATGTTTGCACTTTTTTTTTTTAATTAGGAAAAGGGTCCTTGATTGTTCTTTTTCTTTTTTGTTGTTGTTAATTAGGATGAGTGATGTCAGTGGAGTGAGGAGATTGGTTTGGTTTTTTTTTTTAATATTAATTTAACGAGACACTCTTTGCATTTTGTCTATGCGAAATAAAAGGGTCTTCTGCCTTTATCTGTGATGTCTGCTTCCATTGCCTGTAGCTGGGCTTGGTTTTCCTAAGAGGAAGAATCATGTCAGTGCCATCCTCTGAACATCTTCTTGTGCCTTGGGCAGAAAAGGGAAGCAGGGGTCAAACCTTTGGAAAAACATTGGGATTCACTTACCCACCACCTCTTTTTGCTGCCAGAATGGTGCAAGTCCTGAGTGCTCTCAACCAAACCCACCCAGAACTCTGAGCGTTTCATTCATGGGACGACAGGAGGCTTTGGTTGAGCTTCAGGATTTGTTGGGTCAGAAGAAATGTGGTGATGTTACTTTACGTACTCCTTAGAAATGGATCTTCAGTCCATTTGGGAGCAGCTCTTACAGAAATTAGTTGCTTACGTAAGGACTGGGGCCAGGGGGGGAAACCCAACAGCTTTTCCCATAATGGGAAAAATGGGATGAAAAAGTTATTCCAGTTCCAAGTTCAGCGTGTCTTTCTTTAGAGGAAAAAAACCTTGTTACGTGGGAGCTGTCAGCTTGTATTACTTTGTGGCCTCTTTTGATTCCATGGGAAGGGATATTGCTGGTTTTATACGAGGCATAAATGATTGAATAGCACAGTCGATGGGTTAAACACAACAGCAAACATCCCTGCACCATGACCCATTCAAATTGCTTTAAAACAGAGAAGTGCAGCAATGCATAATTGTTTCATGGCTATCATTAATGGAATTGTGCTGTTATAAGGGCAATCAGTTAGCAAAGTGCTTGGAATGAATCAAGCTGCCCTCGCATCCTTAGCTCTGTGATGCCCAAGTGCTAAAGTTCTGGGAATTCCTGCAGAAGAAGCCAAATGAAGACATCCTCGAGGTAGGTACTCCTTATGGACCCACAGAGGAGTGCTGAGACATCACTCAGATAAGGAATCATTTCCCGTCTGGTCGGTCTATTTGACCAATATGGTCATAAAATGTGATAAAATATTAAAAAAAGGAAATACAATGCAAAAGAAAAAACAAAACCAACCAATCAAAAAAGTCACACAAGAACAACAACCAAAAAACTCCAAACAACCCCCCCCCCCCCCCAATTTTTTACCTCCATTAAAAAATAAATAAAAAAATTATTAACTGTTTCCAAGCAGAATGAAAAAACTATTTGTGGTTTAGTTGACATGGTGGTTTTTGGTCAAAGGTTGGACTCGATGATCCTGGAGGTCTTTCCCAACCTCAATGACTCTGTGGTGATTTTATGAAAACAATATCAAGCTATTCCTTTGCTTTGCTTTATTGTGTTGCTTTTTTCCCTTAGAGAAGAATGTTGTTAATAAGAACCTAATTTAAACACACAGAAAGAAATTTCTTTGAATATTTCCCACTGAAAAACTCCGCAGAAAATGAAACTTTTATAGATTTAATTTTTGGGTAATTCAGTTCATTTTGATTCCCTCCAAACTCTTTCTGCTGTGCTCAGCTTGAGCTGGATGGGGCATCAGCACCGCCTGTACAAATAAAAATTGATTTTCTCAGTAGCATCCAGGACTTTTGAGTCTCGGGCCAATTTTATGTTCTATAGTCCAAGCTTCCTTCTTGTCCTCTGAAGAAGGTGAAAAGCTTTAGGGCACAATCGAGGCTTCATCCATTTGTCCCCTCAAGCACAGGGGTGGCTGGTCCTGTGGCTCCCCACCAAAACTTGCCTTCAGTGACAGACAAGAATAAGCATGAGAGAGAGGAAATATTCATGTTTTACACTCCTGGTGACTGCTGAGAGTGGAAATATTCCAGCATCTCTCCACAGCTCCCTTTGGCTGCCGATCTGCAAAGCGCCAACCGTCCTTGACTTAATGAGACTTCCTCCTCATCTGTATTCCATGTGCCTGGTGATATCCATCCTCCTTAGGAAGTGAAGATGCCTTTGGGGGGCCCGTATTCAAAGAGATTCATTGCAAGTCTCCTGCTGGGTGAAATCAGAGTGGAACCAGCCAGGGTGCCTGGCTCCGTGCCCCACATCCACCCGGCTCGTGGGGGTGTGTGACTGTAAACACAGGCACGATCCCTTCAGCTTTGGGGCTTTACTGGCTTTTAGTCTTCCAAACAGCGCTGGAGCAGCAGAGCGAGACAAACACATCACAGGAGCCTTCAGGGGGTGCTTGCCCTGCTCCCATCCAGTCAAGGTTTGGAGATGGAATTCTGACAAGCAGCAGAGTAGATGCTGCAGGATGCACCGATCCCCAGGACCAAAGTGACAGAAAACGTGCTGGTGTGTCTCTACCAGCACCACTGGAAACATTTTCCTGTAAGAGAACCATCAAAATATATGGATTCTCTATGTCTGCATCCTGGCACGTGATAGAATCACAGAACCATTTAGGTTGGCAAAGCGCTGCCAGCCCAGGGAGCCCACCCTGTGCCCGATGCCCACCTTGTCCCCCAGCCCAGAGCACTGAGTGCCACGGCCAGTCCTGCCTTGGGCACCTCCAGGGCTGGGCACTCCAACCCTCCCTGGGCAGCCCTTCCAATGCTTAACAACCCTTTCCATGAAGAAATTCCTCCTCATGTCCAACCTGACCCTCCCCTGGCACAGTTTGATTCTGTTTCCTCTTGCCCTGTCCCTGTTCCCTGGGAGCAGAGCCCGATCCCCACCTTGCTCCAAACTCCCATCAGGGACTTGCAGAGCCAGAAGGTCCACCCTGAGCCTCCTTTTCTCCAGGCTGAGCCCCGCCCCAGCTCCCTCAGCCTCTCCTGCTGCTCCAGCCCCTTCTCCAGCTCCATTCCCTTCCCTGCACACTCTCCAGCCTCTCAGGGTCTCTTCATTAGATCCCAGAACTGGACACAGCCCTCGAAGTGTGGCCTCAGCAGTGACAAGTTCAGAGGGACAATCCCTGCCCTGGTCCTGCTGCCCACACTATTTTTAATACAGGCCAGGTGCCACTGGCCTTCTTGCCCACCTGGACATGCTTCTTCCCCCACTGCACCAAATGCCTGCTTGGAAAATATTCATATAAATGAAAACAACAACTGGCATCAGTATGAGATCTCAAAAAAAAATCCCTGAAGGACCAGAACATCAAGGTATCAATGTGAGCACATCTTGCACAAAACTGTGACTCCATCTTAGTCATGAGGGTCAGAGGAGACTTCACTTTAAAAGAGAAATTTAGGAGCTAAAAATCTTCCCTGTCTTCTGCCTACCAGAAATCACAGCTCCTTAGAGAGACTGACTGTTTTTCTCCTTACACTTCTCCTCATACCCCAACCTCATCTAACCCTTTAATGACTCACAGATAGCAATTAACTCTCCCTTTTTGTCTCAAATGAGTTAGCAACTCCCTCACTCCTGCCTTTTCTAACAACCCTTTTATCCTTTATTCCATTACTGTTTCATTTAAATTGTCTGATTAATGCAATTGCGTTAAACTCGGTACAATTTTTCCTTCTCCTTGTTTTCAGGATGGAACTCACTTTTCCTATTCAGAACCACAGGAATTTTCACTGTTTAGAAGTTTATTTTTTTAACCAGGTGAGCTCCATAGCAATGGTACCATAGCTAAGAGGAGTTCTAAGTAAGGTGAGGTGTTATTTCACCAAATAATGTTGAAAAACAGACAACCAACCCTGGGCTGCCTTTGGGACCAAAAAGAGAGTCCAGAGGAGCTTTGTCCAGCCAAGTTTCCCACTTTCCCAGGGAGCTGGGGGGATGATTCCCATGCCTGCCTTGCAGGTGGGCAATAGATCTCTCCCTGATTCTTTGCATTAAGTAATTTGGGGTAAATGTCTTCAGACTCTGACACCCAACATCATTTTCCTGCACAGCCAGGGGGTGTATGAAGGGGAGGGTGTTGCTTGGTTGGGCTTGGGAATTTTTTAGGGGGGATTGTCTCTTTTATTCTGAATATATGAACAGCAAAGAGGTGGGATAAGGGAGCAGCTGGGAAGACAAACTCTGCCAGCACACCATTTTCCTGAGCAGGCTGAAAAACAGTCCCAGAGAAGGAAGTTTTATTTTAAAAGGAAGGAAAAGTAAAAAAGAGGGGGAGAAAAATCATACAGCCCGTTCATAGTTTCAGTGCTAGTCAGGTTATTTTAGGTCACAGCAGTTGCTTAATGGGCTCTCTTGGTTGACTATGAAGCATTCCAGCAGGGAAAAGAGAGTGCTTTTCACCATTAATTTTCTCTGAGCTTGCCTGAGCCTCCCAAGGGAAACTTCCTCACCTCCCCAGAAAGAAATGCCTCTGTAGGAAGTGCAGGAGCCCAGCACTGCTGGGGGGTCAGTGCACTTCCCTGGGGGGCTTGGACCTTCTGAACTATTCCTCCTTTTTATACAAGGAATTTTATGCTCCTTTCTCTCAGGATTTCAGGGCAGAAGGTGCTAGAATTGGCACCAATAAAAAAAGCCCTATAACTATTCCCAGGGTAGACAAGGACCCTGTAAACTTCCCAGCAGGACTTCAGCATGGGATTGTTTTGTTCCCCACCCTGCAGCATCTTCCTCCTGGCTCTGCCCTCCCAGGTGAATGATTTTGCCCTTCACAGGCACCTGCTTTTGAGGCCAGGTGGTGGCTGAGGGGACAAGTGACCCTGAATGCAGAGCTGGCTGGACAGAGAGGGGACAGCATTCCTGCCTCTTGGAACAATCATCTGAGCATAAAATGAAGGGCTGTCCCTCTGCAATGTGCTTGTCAGGAGGGAGGCTGCTGCAGGTATTGGCTCTGATGCTGCTGAACATACACACAGAATTTCTAGCCAGTGAATTATTTTTGGGTTTTTTCTAATTAATGGAAAATATAGACATAAAATATCCTGAAACCTCTGGGACTGAGCGTGAGAGAAACTGATCCCCATCCATGCCCATGAAAGAGTAACACCAAAACCAATTTCTCAGAGTACATAAAGCAAAAACCTGCTTTGAGATAAACTGGCCAAGTTACTGATTTTACATTGAAACTGCCATGTTTTCATTCTCTCAGTCTGTCAGGAAGCACAACCCACCCCTCACAGTTCAAATCCTTGGACTCTTATTTAGTTGAAGGTGAGAAGGACAGGTGTTTCATGAAAAGGCGAGAGAGTAGAGAAATCCACAACACAACAGGAAGAAAGGGTAGAAAACCTGAAGAAATGCTGTAATTAAGGCAACCTGCCATCAGAGCTGCACTTTAGGTGCAAAGAAAAGGTGCAAAGATGTAGTTTAAGAGAGTTTAAGAGTTTATTTTTGGGCAATATTCCAAAATCATGTTACTACATCTTTGCACCTTTTCTTTGCAGCTGAAGTTTATTCCAGTAAGCTTTCTTTAAGGGTTTCAGTCCCAGTGGGATAGAAAATCACCTGGTTCCACAGTTTATGGTAGAGAAAGCAATTGTTTCAGGGCTATTCGTGGTGCAGTGGAGGCCTGGGATGGTGTGGGGAGGGAAGGGAACACTACAGCTGGGGCTTGGAAACACCAAGCACTTATTGAACCGTGCGTTGTGATAAATTTTCCATTGGCTATGATTGATCCTGCAGATTTTCCCTAAAGAAAGCACACTGGGTTCGTGAACAGCTTGACAATCTCTCTCTCCTTCCATTCCCTTTTCTTCCACTCCCATCCTGCCCTCAGTTTTCAGAGGCTTTCAAGGCTGCAGAACTCAGAGCAGCTGCCCCTGGATTTTCCATCACTCCCATGCCAAGAAAAGAGCTCTTGCTCTACTGGACAGGATAAATAGGCTGCTAATATTTAAAACCCACCTCTGTTCCCAGGCGGGGACAGGTCTGCTGGAGCCTTTGCACACCAGAGTGCTGGTGAGTGATGTCCAGCTGTCACCTCTGCGGTGTCAGGAAAGTGGGAGCTCCCTGGGACTCTGCTGGATTTAAATAGCATTATACCAAAAGCACAAGGCAGGGACACTTCTGTTCATGAAGAAAATCATTAGAGAGCTGAAAGGTTCTGCTCTGTACCAGATTCTTCACCTCTGTGTAATTGCTCCAACATTAGTAATAGTAAAATTATATGCTTCCATAAGGAAATTTAAATTAAATGTAACCTAAATCAATTTGAACTTTAAAACATGGAGCTCATACCACCTGTTCTTCCTATAGAACAAATTATATTTAAGCCCCAAGGTCAGCAGCAAAGGGAAAGCTTAATTAAAGTTGATAGCAGACTACATAATCACACCTGAACCTACATACAAATAGATGAAGAAGCACCAGAAGCCATTTATTTTATTCAGATATCCTTGCCTGGAGACTAATAAGATTTTCCTTTAAAAATGGCAACTGCTTCAGTCACATTTCATCTTTGAGGCACAGAAATGAATGGATACCTTGGCAAGCTGCTCTCCACCAGCCACAGAAGCTCGTTCATTAGTCTCTGCCATGTTGGGCCGTAGCTCTTTGCACTCCTAATTAAATCCTCCTCTTTGAAGGTGAACCCTCTCCAGCATTTGTAAGCAGAATCACCTCGGGCGGAGGAGCCAAAGCGATCGGGAACACGGGATTGATGAGGTGCTGCTAAAAATAGCTCCACAGTTTTTCCTGTCACTTCAGAGAGAGCTAAAACAAAGCTCCAGAGAGGGAGGGAAGCTCCTTTCGGGGCACCCTTTGTTTGGGGGACATTTGGGACTGAGCAGCTCAAAAAGCATCCATGTGGCCACCCAACTGGGCACGGGGCGTGCTTGGGATTTGGGATGCCCTTGGCTGGCCCGGGGCAGGGACACAGCACAGCTCAAGGTGGTTCTTCACACCAAACAGGGGCAGTGGGTGCACTGGGAATGGATGGGTGGCGTGGCAGGTTATTCCTGGTCAAGCTGGCATTACAGAGCCATCTGTCACCTGCACCACGAGTAGCTTATCCGTGATTACGTGCCCGCAAACACACGTGCTCCTTGTCAGGATCAGTGTGGAAGTTTCCCATCCCAAGCCCTGCACTTGGGGGAAGGGAGCAGGAGAGATGCTGTAGCAGCACATGAAATCAGCTCCTTTCAGCCACACCACCCTCGAGTGTTTGTCTCAGCTGCACAGGCACATCTGAACTTCTTGTGGCCCATCCCTCTAGCCAATATTGCCCTATCCAGGAGACAATGTCTCCAGGTTATTTTTATCACTTGGTGTTTTATTCTTTACTCCTCACAGCGAGGAGTTGAGCTTCTTAAATGCATTCAGCCCAAGATCACAAGTCAGAGACTTTTAGAGACAAAAGCTCAGGGCAAGGTGAAGGGAGTGATTTACACTGACTGGAACTAGAAGGAAAGAAAAAGAATTGGATGAAGTCTGAGTGCTGGAAAGTGCTCTGCATCAAACCTCTAAAGCACGGCAAGCCCATGATCTCCCTTTTCAGCTGTGAACCATTTGTCAGTCACACATGGACACAGGAGGAGCTGTATCCCTATCCAGTGCTGTCCCATCCCTTCCTACCACCACATCCATTTCCATATGGAAATGGCCAGTGTTTGCCTCCTCAGGAGCTTGCAGAAAGCTTTATGCCAAAGCTGTCAGTGTCATGAAGAATATGTGTGGTCCAAGGATCACTGCTGTTAGGATTATTCTCAACAGGGTTGTTCCAATGCCTGATAATTAGGGAACTCATTGGAAAAGACCACTCAGCAGACACAAAATTTCCATGACAGTCTCTCATTTTCAGCAACATCCAGCATAAAACCAGCCTGGTCTCCAGCTAGTTCAATCAGCTGAGCTAAATGAGAGTTATCTCAGTGTGAGACCATCTCCTACATTCAGCCTGGGCATCCCACAGCATCAGCCTGTTGGTAGCCCCTTTCTCCTGTATTTGGGGTCCAGCAGAGGCTTGTGGGGCTTGTGGGGATTCAGCTTCTAGATGGGAGCTCCAAGGGTCTCTCCCCCACACCAGGGCACATCTCCACCCTTTGGGTGACCTTGGCAGCTTCCCTTAGTTGCCAGGAAGCAGCCCAAGCCACCATCTGTAGCCACCACAGGCTGGAATCAGAAAATAAACATTTGCATCTATGGTTTTGCAGGTTTTTTCCTTATAAAATGAGGAAAGGCAAATTTCAGAATTTCCATTCCCCTGACAAGTCACACATCTCCTTTTTCTCTGCCCTGGGAGGCAAATGAAAGGATTTCCCATATTCACAATTTATCGAAGAACACAAAGTGGTTTTGGCCACATCCAGTGATGATCCCATTGACATGTTTTCTCTGTGCTGCATTGTCTGGAGAGCAGATCAGCCAGGACAGGGCTGGGGCTCAGCAGGCTTGATGAAATGAGCTTTTACTGAGCCCAGGGTACAAACGAATTGCCTGGAGCTCAGGGAGGCTTCCCAAGCAGCACATTTTTAGCTGTGTGTGCTGGGCCTGAAAGAGGCTTGAAATTTTGTCATGCAAATTAACAATTGTTCACATGCCAGCTGAAGCAGCAGAGCTATCAGCTGGTGCTGACATGTTTGAACTTCTCAGAGAGCTCAAGATCCACGGACCTCAGGGGCTATCCCAGTCCCTGGGGCAACTTCCAAACACGCTGACAATGGGCACAGTTCCTGGAGGAAAATAGCACATGATGTCTATGAGAATGAAACCATCTCCAAGACATGAGACCTGAAGCAGCATTTAGAGCTCTGTAAAGAACATCAGCCTGGATCACAAGAGGAAAGAGCAAGTCTTGCCTGTTTATCTTGCAATATATTGACCTGTTTCTTACATGGTTCCATAACAGGAACTCATCTCCAAAGCCTGCATAGTCCCAGTAAAACACACACCTAGGTTTGACAGGACAAAGTTTATCTTATTTTTACAGTCACTGAAGTCCCAAAGACTTCAGCAAGGGCTTATGACAGGAGAAGCAGGCAGATAACTGTGTAATAGAGAAAGTAAGTGCTCCACTTGGAGAAGAAAAATGGCAGAGTGGAAGAGTTAAGACCTTGGAAAAATTCACCCCAACTTTAAATTCACCAAGTTTTGCGGTGTAAACAACGTTATGCACAGCTGATGTCTGTGTCAAGATGATGCTTGACAATACAGCTTCCATCTTTGCAGCTTTAATCAAAATTGAAAACTTCAGCATTTAGGAACAGTGGCAGTGTCAGACATTATTGTGACCCTGACAGTGACATGGTGCAGCCTCAAAGGTAGCAGAACACTAAAATCAGATGTCTCTGAGCTTCTCATTCAATCTGATTTGCACTAAAAAGGTGGGACTCCCCCCACAGAATAGGAACAGCAACATTTCTAGTACTAAAGACTCTGGAGCTGCAGAGCTGGAAGGGGGGAAGTGCTGGTTCAATCTCTCCTTGGCACTTTTACAGAGCGTAACAATAACTCAGAACTCTGAGTGCTTTATAGGCCCCCCATAACACTGTCACAGGGGGGGAGCTGCTGGGATCAGGTGGTTTCTTCAAGGTCATTCTGCAGGCACAGGACTTCAGCCTTCAATGATTTTCATGCAGGGTTTTATTTTGCTCAACTGAGTGCGGTGCAGGTTTCCCAAAGAAGCTGCAGATCATCCAGTCACAGAGTGGTTTGGGTTGGAAGGGACCTTAAAGATCATCTCATTCCACCCCCTGCCATGGCAGGGACACCTTCCACCAGCCCAGAGTGCTCCAAGCCCTGTCCAACCTGGCCTTGGACACTTCCAGGGATCCAGGGGCAGCCACAGCTTCTCTGCCCAACCTGTGCCAGGGGTTGTTTAATAGATGAGTGAGAGACTGTGGATGTTGTTTCCCTGGGGTTTTGTGAAGCCTGTGACAACATCTCCCACAACATTCTCCTGGAGAAACTGGCTGCTCATGGCTTGGGCAGGTGCACTGTTTGTCAGAGTAAATGGGAGAGACAAGAGAAGGGGAATTAAAATTAGGAGAAGAGGAAGTGGACAAGAAATGGAGAGAAGGAGAAAAGAAATGGAGAGAAGGAGAAAAGAAATGGAGAGAAGGAGAAAAGAAATGGAGAGAAGGAGAAAAGAAATGGAGAGAAGGAGAAAAGAAATGGAGAGAAGGAGAAAAGAAATGGAGAGAAGGAGAAAAGAAATGGAGAGAAGGAGAAAAGAAATGGAGAGAAGGAGAAAAGAAATGGAGAGAAGGAGAAAAGAAATGGAGAGAAGGAGAAAAGAAATGGAGAGAAGGAGAAAAGAAATGGAGAGAAGGAGAAAAGAAATGGAGAGAAGGAGAAAAGAAATGGAGAGAAGGAGAAAAGAAATGGAGAGAAGGAGAAAAGAAATGGAGAGAAGGAGAAAAGAAATGGAGAGAAGGAGAAAAGAAATGGAGAGAAGGAGAAAAGAAATGGAGAGAAGGAGAAAAGAAATGGAGAGAAGGAGAAAAGAAATGGAGAGAAGGAGAAAAGAAATGGAGAGAAGGAGAAAAGAAATGGAGAGAAGGAGAAAAGAAATGGAGAGAAGGAGAAAAGAAATGGAGAGAAGGAGAAGAGGAGAGAAAAAGAAAAGAAATGGAGAGGAGAGGAGAGGAGAGGAATAAGAAGCAGAAGGACAGACAAAAGGAAAGGAAAAAGTCAGGGAGGCAGAGAGGCAACTGAAAGGGGCTCCATCTGCAGAGCAAATAAAGCCAGTTTCTCTCAGGAATGGTGGGATGTTCCCTCCACCACGTACAATTTTCCAGAGCAGGGCTGGGGACTCCTGATGTTCCTGATGCCCATTCTCAGAACACTTGTTGTCTCTCTGGCTGGCAGTGGTGTGGTCTTGGCCAGAAGAGGAGTAAGCAAGACCTCCATCCTCTCAGTTGTCCTGCAAAAATCCCAGTTGTCCTCTGGGTTCTCCAGGTGACTCCATGTCTGTGCTTCTTCCCTCAGGGAACCAGTTTGGGTTTTGCAGGGCGAAAATCAAAAGGGTCAAAGCCCAATGAGAAGTCGATTTGGTTAATGCAATAACAGGCAATAAAAAATGTTTCTATAAATGCATTAGCAACCGGCTTGTCATGTATATAATGCTATAAGTATTTTCCAGGTGTGACTGTACTGAGAGGTCCCAAAAATCAGGTGGAATTTTGCCCTTCACATGCAGGCATTTGCTGCTTCATCTCATGGTGACCTCGTGCAGGGAAACTGGGGAATGTTTGTGGAACACTCGGACACTGCGGCAGAGTCCGTGACATGGAATTGGAATCGTGAAATCTCCAAGGAGACAAGGAATAATTTTGTGTTCATTTCAGCCTCTGAACAGTGAACTCTCAATAAAATACAGGTAGTATGAAAGAAAAATTTGCCCGTTCCTAAGGACAGGAGTGGGCTGGGGGAGGGGGGCTGTAGAATTAGGAAGTCAAAACCTGTGTCATAACACATTTCATCAGGGGAGAGCAAGTACCATTAATACTGCAGGGGTATATAATTCTGGCCCTTCTCGACTTCAGATGGTTGGCTTTGCAACCCAGTTATTTTTGATGTGCTTTATGGTGTGCAGAAACTTTCTGATGGTTTCCTAAGCAATGACCTTGCTCAAGAGGAGCATTGGTGGTATTTCAGTGACTTTCAGATAACTTTTATAGCTGATGTTTTCAACCAGCAGGGTACTCTTGGGTCCATCTCTAAATATATTCTGTCTGAAGAAGTGTCAATTTTAAAAAAGCAGTGAGGGATGTCAATTACAGCTCAACCTTCCCCAGAGTGCTTGAAAAGATCTGCTGAATCAATACATACATATATATTAAAGCAAAACAAAACAAAAACAAGACCACCGCAACAACAATAAAGTATATTACTCTGGGGGGAAACTTACAAAACTGACTTCTTTATAAAAATTCAAGTATTATTTATACTCTTAGGAAAAGCTTTCTACTTATCCCTCTTTTCCTACTACAGTGTTTACTGCATGACTTCTACAGGCATTATTTTCCTTAGGTGGGTAGTTTTTCATGCTGTCTGAATATACCCAGAATAAATTCAGTATGTGAACATATTCTGAATGTATTCAGAAAATATCAAAAAAGGCTTTTACTCCGAGACACCTTTAATCCAGTACTCTTCATTACCAAAAGAACACTTTCACCTACACAGAAAACACCCCAGGATTTTCACGAGGAGTTTTGGGCCACATCAGAAAATTTCAGTTATATCTTTAATTCTTCAAAGAATTGTAACAATCCCCTTAAAAGAAGATCCAAAGGACAAACAGAAATTTCTTTGACACATGCAGCCAAAATGCCTCACAGCTGCAAAGACAAAACTTTATTTATGGTTCATTTTTATTGTTAAAAATTGACTGTGGGGTAATGCTGTTGGGCTGGGCTGGGCTGGGTTCTTCTGAGTGCTCTGCTCCAGAGATGCTGGAGAGGACAGTGGAACAAACCTGCTCTGGTGGCACCCACAAGTCCCTCCTGGGGACCCTGGAGGAGCAGTGAGTGATGCTCAGGTCCCACCACAGAGCACTGGCCCTGCAGGCTGTGCTGGTGAGGTCACTGAAGGCTGAAAACCCTGCTGGGGGCTGAGACAGCCACGTGGTTCTGAGCAGGGCTCTGGGGTGGGTTTTTTAAATGCCAAAGCATTTTAAAGGTTACAATCTCTGTGACATTTTCATGTCTCTTTCCTTGCAGCTTACAAATTGAAGCCAAAGTGTAATTCAAATAACTGTTCTCTGAAGTCCTCTGCTTTCTCCTCTTGGCTTCCTCTGAGACCTGGGCTGTGTTTATGGGGCTGCTCGTTTTGGAATGCTGAATTGGACCATGGTCAGCCCAGAGAGCATCTGTCAGATGGCAAAATGCAGCTCCTGACTGACTATAAAAATCAGGATTTCAGGTACAGCTTTTAAAACCATTTGATCATATGAAAGAATATCCCACGAAGCTAATCCTAATTGACACTCATTTCTGGTTTTTAAATGAAACTTTTAATAATTGTCATTACACTTTTGAGGGGGAGCTGTTCACAGCTTTTCTGCCCCAAAGTGAAGCTCCAGGGAAGCTACAACTTCTGCAAGAAAGCTTTCTTAAGAGGTCTGCCTACAGATGCAGAAATAGTTTAATAGTTTTACATTTCTATGTATAACACACACACTTTAAGTTACAGGCACCTATGTATGCACACACATATAAATGAATGTATATTGTATTATAACCAGAGTGTCTTCAGTGCAAATGCAGGTATTAGGTAATATATTATTTTACACATAAACATAATTGAGGTAAAGTGTGTGAGGTACAACTTTTGCTAGACCACGGGGTGGAAAAACAGATATGCTTTAAGGCAGATGAGCTCTTTTTCAAGTCATTTTCAGGGCTCATGAACCCCCAGCTTGTCTTTTTTCCCCAAATAATTGTATCCTTACCCCCAAATCTGGTTTCACCTCGTAGCCTTAGCCCATCATGCTTATGACAGGGCTGCATTGGCTGAATACAAACTGCTTTCTCAAGGCTTTCTCATGGCCACATCCTGATGCCCAGGCCTGAAACTGCCCCCATTTCCTATCTGTGGGTTATTTTTATTCCTTGGGGTTGTTTTAGGGTTGTTTGTCCTCTCACAGGACAATGCACATCACACCTCCTCTGCTCCATGACTACATGGGACCTGAGATCTGCTACTTCGTGTGGTGACTGAGGAAGGAAGATTAATTAAATCTGTCCATCAGCAAGTGAAAGGGTTCCCTTTTTTCTATAATGGGAAGACACACAAGTAATCACCTTTTCCATTTCTCATCTCCTGTATCAGGGCTGCTGGCACAGGGCATGGAGGTGTATTCCAGGAGCTAGAAAGAAAAGGGGAGAAGATGGGGGGGATTTTATCCAGCAGTGCAGTTTGGAAGAGCATCTGGAAACAGCCCAGGAGCAATTCATCAGCTCTGCAAAGTGAAGCTCAGAAGCTGAAGCCTTTTTCTTTCTCTAAGAGCTCGCTAAAAGTAAACCAGATTCTGCTGCAATGAATTATTAAAAGGAGTTCATTTAACATCATTGTGATCTGGCTTAAGTACAGACAGGGCAAAGTGGTTTCCCAAACCTTATTGACTTCCCTAAGTGTCCTATTAGAGGACAAAAATGTGAGTTTGTCAGCAAAAATATCTGCTGGAGAAAACCTAGCACAAAGTAAAACGAGCTTTGGATGAAGGAAAAGATGATCCAGCAGCCCCATGTCCTTGCTGTGCTGGCCCCAGGGCTGGAGGCAGCTCTGCAGGTCTCAGGGGTCTCACCTGGGGGGCAGAGGGGCACAATCCCCCCCTGTCCAACCTGCTGCCCACCCTGTGGGACCAGCCCAGGGCACAGGGGGTTCTGGGCTGGGACATCTTCAGCCTCTCCCCCACCAGCACCCCCAGGTCCTTCTCGCAGGGCTGCTCTCAATCCCTTCATCCCTCAGCCTGTGCCCATCCTGGGGGTTGCCTCAATGATCCAGGGGCAGCACCTTGCACTTGGTCTTGTTAAAACTCACAAAATCCTCAGGGCTTCACTTCTCCAGCTTGTCCAGGTCCCTCTGGTGCCATCCTTGTCCCTCAGGTGTGTCAACAGCACCACTCATTTGGGCTGCTCCACAGCAGCTGGAAATCATCAAATAAACTGCCCATGGGTTTCAGGATAATTAAGTTCAATAACCCAGGGGGTTTGATTCATCAATTTTTTTTTTCACTAAGGACCAAGGGAAATACCAACACACAATTGTTGTCCTTACATAGCAAACTAAAAAGCCAGGAGCTGAAAATACGAGAGGACTGCAAAGACAGCAGAGCTTCTCATGCCAGTCCTGCAAATGCTGCACCGATTCTTCTCAGTCCTTCCAGCAGAATTTTTATTTTCCCCAATTGTTCCTCTGTGCTGTGGTGTGTAATTCAATTTCTCACAGCCTTATTAGCTTTGTCAGCAAGGCTTTTAACTTCCAGTTTTTGCAACCACGAGTCCCAGATCACCAGCAAAAGGAGGGTGTGTTAAAACCCAGGCTGTGAAGCTCAGTCTCCAAGGCAAAGCTCTCGTTAATTCAGTATGGCCAGTACTTTTTGTAATGGAGCTCACAGAGAAATGTATGGGTAACACACACTCTTAAGTGCTTTAATAAAGGGATAATGATGTAGAAATGCTTTAGGGCTCCTCTTTTCTTTCCCTTCCTCCTTGTGTTCTTTAATATATGACAGCAAATAATAGCTATCTCTGAAACAATTAATTAGGGAGCAAAACAATCTGTAAATACACTTTATAGCTGAATGGTTAAATAGAGAACATTTCAAAACAGAGTCCCTGAAGACAGTTCCAATCTTTTTTGCTTTACTGCTACTCTTAGGAAATAAGTAAAACATGCAAAGAACCATACTCAGTTCATATCTGACTGAAGATTTAAAAGGCTCTGTCAAAAACTATCACTGCAAACATTTGTTAAACTTTGTTTGCCTTCTAATATCCAGTGGGACAATCCAAAAAATGTCTGTAGAAAACGGTCCCATCTT
Source organism: Campylorhamphus procurvoides (assembly GCA_013396655.1). Classification (NCBI taxonomy): domain Eukaryota; kingdom Metazoa; phylum Chordata; class Aves; order Passeriformes; family Dendrocolaptidae; genus Campylorhamphus; species Campylorhamphus procurvoides. The sequence goes on from WBMV01001407.1 coordinate 132,722, forward strand.
TAACGTGAACTGTGGACTTCAGTAAGTCTAATCCTGGAAAAGGTGCTGGGTCTGCATGGATCATGATGCTTTGTATCAGCTGAGTGAGAACAGCTGCTGAAATTCTCCGTTTTCACCCCTTTTTTCCCTCATTTGAATTCACACTTTACCAGCATATTGTGCAGAATGAAGCAGTGGGATCTGTGCTGATTCCTCTGCTGTGGGAGCTCTCTCTTTGCAGGACAACAGGCATGGGGAGGACAGTACAGATGGGATGGATAAGAACTGGATGACAGAGATCCCTTTCCCTTCCCCTTCCCCTTTCCCTTTCCCTTTCCCTTTCCCTTTCCCTTTCCCTTTCCCTTTCCCTTTCCCTTTCACTTTTCCTCTTCCCCTAACCCTTTCCCCTTCCCCTTCCCCTTTCCCTTTCCCTTTCCTTTCCCTTAAGGTCCCTCCCAACCCAAACCCTTGTGTGATCCCATTCCCATGTGTTCATTTCCAAAGCACGATGGCCAATCAGGATTTTCAGCATCCATAAGCAGGAGGATCCTTGGGAAGCACCACAGCTGTCCATGGGACGCTGTATCCACTAGAGCAAAGACAGGTAGAAGAAGACATGGGGAGTTTTTAATTTCCCTAATGAACATGGTAGTTTCCTCAATCTCATCAAGAATCAGTGTAAATTAGTTCCCTAAAAGAACTGCATTTTGCAGCTAATCGGAGTGCTTGGTTACCAAATGATTATTTCCTAAATGGAAAAAAAAATGCACATTAGCATGAATATTCAAATGAGACTGAGAACCATAAAAGACCCATTTGTTCTACAAATAGAACTGCAGTGACTTTTTGAATAAATTCCTCATGAAAAGCAGTTTTCTACAGATGTGAGAGGCCAGAAATGATTTACTTACTCAAAGAAAAGGGGAGGTATCCATTGTTTTGAAGGAGAGCAACGAAACAAACCTAGGAGATCAATCTGTTTTTCTGCCTGGATTTTGGGTATTGCTGATTTTTACCATTTTCAACACAATAATCAAATCCCTAGATGAACTTGAATAAAATTGTGTGTTCTTTTGAGTTTGATGGACTAGTTATTTTTAGGCAGGTTTAGACGCTCGAAGCAAATTCAGTTTTTTTAGGGAGAGAGTTTGCACAGATCCTTTAAGGATTTTTATAACACTTTAGAAGCACAGGGAGAAACATTCTACAGCATTTATGATGCTTTCAAAGTATTTTAAACGCTTTAATGACAAACTTCACAGAATACCAAAAAGCCAAGAGACAACGTTGTACATGGAACAATATTAACACATATATTTTAGTCCATTTACTGAATTATTTTTTTTTCTTTGCCATTTTATCCAAACTCTGGTACTTCACTTTAATACACTATAAAATAGTTTAGCCTTACTTTTACTCTATCCAGAAACTGAACCCCAAGCCCTTGGTTCCTGCACACTGCTCAGGAAGGAGCAGAACTTTTCTAGGGTATGTATATACATGTATGTGCATATAGTGCCTCCAGCCCTGGGGGCCAGNTTTTTTTTCTTTGCCATTTTATCCAAACTCTGGTACTTCACTTTAATACACTATAAAATAGTTTAGCCTTACTTTTACTCTATCCAGAAACTGAACCCCAAGCCCTTGGTTCCTGCACACTGCTCAGGAAGGAGCAGAACTTTTCTAGGGTATGTATATACATGTATGTGCATATAGTGCCTCCAGCCCTGGGGGCCAGCACAGCAAGGACATGCAGCTGCTGGAGAGAGTCCAGAGGAGGCACCAGGATGGGCAGAGGATGGAGCAGCTCTGCTGGGAGGGAAGGCTGGGACAGCTGGGATTGTCCAGCCTGGAGAGGAGAAGCTTTGGGGGGACCTCATTTTGGCCTTGCAGGACCTGAAGGAGCCACAAGAAAGATGGAGAGAGACTATTTCCAAGGGATGGAGGGACAGGACAAGGGGGAATGGCTTCAAACTGCCAGAGGGCAGGGATAGATGGGATATTGGGAAGAAATCCTTCCCTGTGAGGGTGGGCAGGCCTTGGCAGAGGTTGGGCAGAGAAGCTGTAGCTGCCCCTGGATCCCTGGAAGTGTCCCAGGCCAGGTTGGACGGTGCTTGGAGCACCCTGGGCTGGTGGAAGGTGTCCCTGCCTATGGCAGGGGATGGGAATGAGATGATCTTTAGGGTCCCTTCCAACCCAGGCTATGCTATGGCTCCCTATCTGTATATACATATATGTATGTATATACACACATGCATGTGTACTGTAATACACAGCCAGAGATAAAAAGGAGGGCACAAGTCAGCACGCTCAGAGCATTTCAAAGCATTTGGACCAGCAAAAATGGTACATTTGGGTTGTACCCTTGCACAGCAAACAGTGTGTGCAGCCTAACACAGCAGCATCAGGCTTTTACAAACCACAGCTCTCACCTAATAAACACAGCCCAGACTCCTGTTCCATCCTGCCCTGTATGTTTTCCTTCTGGTTTCCTTCTTGTTTTGCCGAGGAAATTCACACACGAAAGCTGAAGCACTGAAAGATGGGGTTTGTTTTTCCCCCTCGCAGAGGCAGGCTGAAAGTGCATGTTTTCCTCGTTAGATGGCTTTTACGACTCAGAGAATGGATTTTGCAGTCTCAGTACACGAGTGATGCACAGAGCACAGATGCAGTGCCTTGGAAAACATTTGCATTGACTATCATGATGCTTTCCTAATTAGATGCCTCTGAATACAGATCTATTTCCAGCATGGTTTTTACGTCGAACTGCACAACAAATTCAGTTCAACTGGCAGTTTAGCTTACCCAAATGCCATCCTCAGAAGTTAGCTGAAATAAATTAAAGAGGCAGTAATGTGCTCGTAGCGTTAACATTAGCATTTCATGGCCTTTAGCAAGCTCAGGCAATAAACAAACTGGAATTGTGAAAAGTTTCCTGCTTATTCAGACAGAAGGGTGTCTGATGGCTGAGGGCTGATTGCCGCTTCTCATCAGGCACCACCCTCACTTGGCTTTTCTGACAGGGCTTTGAGAACCTCAACCATAGTCAGAAAGCATTTTGCTCTCCAAGAGAGGGTTAAAGGTGGGGAGTGAATTGGTTCATGGGAATCTCATGGGGTTTAACAAGGCCAGGTGAAAGATGCTGCACCTGGGTTGGGGCAACTCAAGGTATCAGAGGCTGGGGATGAACAGATGGAGCATCCCTGGGAGAAGGATTTGGGGGGGATGGTGAGAGACAGGTTGGACATGGCGCAGCCCAGAACCTCCTGTGTGTTGGGTTCCTCCTAAGTGGGCAGCAGAACAGGGGGGGATTGTGCCTCTCTGCCCCCCAAGGTGAGACCCCACCTGCAGAGCTGCCTCCAGCCCTGGGGCCAGCACAGCAAGGACATGGAGCTGCTGGAGAGAGTCCAGAGGAGGCACCAGGATGGTCAGAGGATGGAGCAGCTCTGCTGGGAGGAAAGGCTGGGACAGCTGGGATTGTCCAGCCTGGAGAGGAGAAGCTTTGGGGGGACCTCATTTTGGCCTTGCAGGACCTGAAGGAGCCACAAGAAAGATGGAGAGAGACTATTTCCAAGGGATGGAGGGACAGGACAAGGGGGAATGGCTTCAAACTGCCAGAGGGCAGGGATAGATGGGATATTGGGAAGAAATCCTTCCCTGTGAGGGTGGGCAGGCCTTGGCAGAGGTTGGGCAGAGAAGCTGTAGCTGCCCCTGGATCCCTGGAAGTGTCCCAGGCCAGGTTGGACGGTGCTTGGAGCACCCTGGGCTGGTGGAAGGTGTCCCTGCCTATGGCAGGGGATGGGAATGAGATGATCTTTAGGGTCCCTTCCAACCCAGGCTATGCTATGGCTCCCTATCTGTATATACATATATGTATGTATATACACACATGCATGTGTACTGTAATACACAGCCAGAGATAAAAAGGAGGGCACAAGTCAGCACGCTCAGAGCAGTTCAAAGCATTTGGACCAGCAAAAATGGTACATTTGGGTTGTACCCTTGCACAGCAAACAGTGTGTGCAGCCTAACACAGCAGCATCAGGCTTTTACAAACCACAGCTCTCACCTAATAAACACAGCCCAGACTCCTGTTCCATCCTGCCCTGTATGTTTTCCTTCTGGTTTCCTTCTTGTTTTGCCGAGGAAATTCACACACGAAAGCTGAAGCACTGAAAGATGGGGTTTGTTTTTCCCCCTCGCAGAGGCAGGCTGAAAGTGCATGTTTTCCTCGTTAGATGGCTTTTACGACTCAGAGAATGGATTTTGCAGTCTCAGTACACGAGTGATGCACAGAGCACAGATGCAGTGCCTTGGAAAACATTTGCATTGACTATCATGATGCTTTCCTAATTAGATGCCTCTGAATACAGATCTATTTCCAGCATGGTTTTTACGTCGAACTGCACAACAAATTCAGTTCAACTGGCAGTTTAGCTTACCCAAATGCCATCCTCAGAAGTTAGCTGAAATAAATTAAAGAGGCAGTAATGTGCTCGTAGCGTTAACATTAGCATTTCATGGCCTTTAGCAAGCTCAGGCAATAAACAAACTGGAATTGTGAAAAGTTTCCTGCTTATTCAGACAGAAGGGTGTCTGATGGCTGAGGGCTGATTGCCGCTTCTCATCAGGCACCACCCTCACTTGGCTTTTCTGACAGGGCTTTGAGAACCTCAACCATAGTCAGAAAGCATTTTGCTCTCCAAGAGAGGGTTAAAGGTGGGGAGTGAATTGGTTCATGGGAATCTCATGGGGTTTAACAAGGCCAGGTGAAAGATGCTGCACCTGGGTTGGGGCAACTCAAGGTATCAGAGGCTGGGGATGAACAGATGGAGCATCCCTGGGAGAAGGATTTGGGGGGGATGGTGAGAGACAGGTTGGACATGGCGCAGCCCAGAACCTCCTGTGTGTTGGGTTCCTCCTAAGTGGGCAGCAGAACAGGGGGGGATTGTGCCTCTCTGCCCCCCAAGGTGAGACCCCACCTGCAGAGCTGCCTCCAGCCCTGGGGCCAGCACAGCAAGGACATGGAGCTGCTGGAGAGAGTCCAGAGGAGGCACCAGGATGGTCAGAGGATGGAGCAGCTCTGCTGGGAGGAAAGGCTGGGACAGCTGGGATTGTCCAGCCTGGAGAGGAGAAGCTTTGGGGGGACCTCATTGTGGCCTTGCAGGACCTGAAGGAGCTCCAAGAAAGATGGAGAGAGACAATTTCCAAGAGATGGAGTGATAGGACAAAGGGGAATGGCTTCCAACTGGCCAAGAGCATGGTTGGATGGGAGATTGGAAAGAAATTCCTCCCTGTGAGGGTGGGCAGGCCCTGGCCCAGGTTGGGCAGAGAAGCTGTGGCTGCCCCTGGATCCCTGGAAGTGTCCAAGGCCAGACTGGATGGAGCTCTGAGTAATCTGGGCTAGTGGAAGGTCACAGAATTACAGAATATGCTGAGGTGGGAGGATCCCACAAGGATTATCTAGTCCAACTCCTCATCCATCCCCAAGAGTCACAGCCTGCCCTTGAGAGCATCATCCAAACCCTCCTGGAGCTCTGGCAGCCTTGGGACCGTGCCCACTGCTCTGGGGAGCCAGATCAGTGCCCACCACCCTCTGGGGGAAGAACATTTTCCTGGTATCCAACCTGCCCGGGGCACGGGGGTTGGAATGAGATGATCTTTAAGGTGCCTTCCAACACAAACCGTTCTGTGATTCCATATTTCCATGGAACAGAACAAAAGAAGGCAAAAAGGGGGATGGATGTCAAAGCCCTTTGCCAATAAGCTGATGGAAGGAAGGGCTCAGTAGCTGGGGACACAGCAGCTCCCCCTCCATGGTTACTGACTGGAGTGAGAGAAGTTTGCTGACTGAAAACCAGCCAGCATGGATTGCCATTAAGGGCTTTCCCCTCTGGTTGTCCTTCAGCAAACAGCTCGTGTGAAACCAGCTGGAGGGAGAGTCAGACAACCCCTATTAGGATTTCTGGTGAAATTCAGAACAGGTACCTGCATTTTCTCACATCATCCCACTCTTCCCACAAAGAAGCAAAATGCCTTTAAACTACCTGGAGCTGCATTTAAAAATTAGAGTGGAATTCTGACTTTAAAGCTGGTTTCCTGGAGTCACAAACAGGCAGGGACATAAGTGGTTACGCTCTCAGGGGTGCTGAGCACCCAGCAGCTCTCCCCACAGAAGAATACTTACTACTGATTGAAAGTGCTCCTCCTAGAAATCATCCACCATGGAGAGAAACATGATTGTACCCAGCAATTAATGCTGTGACTTTATCAAGTGGTGGCACAGGAAGGAAAGGCAGAGAAGCGATGGAGAAGCTCTTTTGGTAGGACAGAATGGTGCCAAAAGCTGAGCTGAGATTGGAGGTCAGATGAGGGATGATGGAGAAAAGGAAAAATCTCACTTTTCTTAAAGTCCAAACTGTGTTGAATTGCTGTCATTTTATATCAAATTGCCTCTTTTTCTTTTTTCTCCCTGAGGAACATGGATTGCTTCAAGGATTGGGACTAAAGAAATACTGGAGCAAAGGAAAAGCTCAAAATGGAGCTATTTAAAGAGGTGAACCCTAAACCTCCTCAGCAATCACGTGTTGGAGCCCCAGACTGGGGTAATGAAGGAAGAAAGCTCCTTTCTGCCCCAGATTTAACTTCAGATGAATAAGAATTAAGTTTAGCTCTGACAAGAAATCCTCCAGCAGAAGGGAGCAGGGTCCAGGGGTGGTGGGTTTATGGCTTTGTTGCCTGTGGGTGAAGAGCAGGAAAAAGCTCCTGGGGCTTCTGCTATTCCCTGATGCTGAGGGTGTAGCTGATGGAGGATTGGAACACCAGACAGAGAAACCTGGGACAAGCCAGAGAGTGATGGTGAGAGCTTCCCCTGCCTGCCACCATCACAAAATCATGGAATGGCTTGGGTTGGAAGGGACCTTAAAGCCCAACCATTTCCATCCTCTGCCATGGGCAGGGACACCTTCCACCAGCCCAGGTTGATCAGATCTCCATCCAACCTGGCCTGGGACACTTCCAGGGATGCAGGGGCAGCCACAGCTTCTCTGCCCAACCTGTGCCAGGGCTTCACCACCCTCACAGTCAACATTTTCTTCCCAATATCCAATTTAATCCTACTCTTGGCCAGTTTGAAGCCATTCCCCCTTGTCCTGTCGCTCCATCCCTTGTGAAAGGTTTTTCTCCACCTCCTGAGTGCCTGGGCTGGCTACCATGTGCTGCTTCATTTCCCCAGAATGAGGTCATTGCTTGAGAGCAAATCCTAAGACCTTATCACCAAAAGTTTACACCTTACCACCAGAGAGTCCTCAGTTTTTCCTATCGTTTATCCAAAAGTGCCTTCAGCCGCCAGGAGAATTCAACTCCAAAGGGCAAACATTTTAATCGTGTTCCAGAAGATTGCAGTTTACCAAAACACCTGCCAGCTTTATCCTGGCAGGCTGGGCTGCGATTGCTCTGGCATTTGGCTTGGTGTTTGAGGATCAATTTATTCCATTAATTTTTTGGGAGGGGCAATAAATACTGGCTGTATGAGACCAAGCATCTGGAGCCATTTGTTAGTCCAGCACACAAAGGAAGGAGAACAAAACAACTACAGTCTAATTTTGAAGCCAGGATTTATTTATGTCAGGGGGTCAAGACACATCCTTTCATGCAACTTTTACAGTCATAGTGCTTGATTTTGGAAGGAGTAATGGTCCATCAATAGGGCAAAATGCACATCCACAAAGGAGAAAGGGCCCTGCAGTTGCTGCAGGGGGGATGTGGATGGGTTTGCATGGCAGAGAACAGCCATAGGTTTTATTAATCCACTTCCTTGGCATGGGAGTGAACCAGAGGGACAGATTAAGAAAATGGACTAATGCAG
>WBMV01001412.1:8675-32384 GCA_013396655.1 Campylorhamphus procurvoides
TACAGGGCAGAGATAAGAATTCATTAGTACTGTCCTCATACCTGCCATATTAGTCAGTAAAAGAGACGTTTTAGTCCAAAGAAGTAGGTTAACACAAATAGGAGTGTAATTTTTTGCACTTCTAAAACCCTGCTCAGGATGAGGATACTTCATATGTAAAAGACACACACAGGATTTCATTCATGTCTTATTAGCCAAGCAAAGTGTTTCCCTCTGTCATGCAAATGATATTTCATTTAATGATTGTTGGAAGCCTTCAAAAGTTTGGTCCCAGCTGACGAGCTGCTGACCAAGGACCTTCTGTACACAACACCACACCAGGCTGAAGGTGAAGGTACAAAAGGCATTTATTCAGATGGTGCTGGTGTTTTTATAGGGTCTTGAGGGAAGGTTCTGGAACTTGGATGTGATTGGATAGGGAAGAGGGAGGGGTGTTTTACTGGGCAACCAAACAACCAGTCAGAGGCAACTCACCAAAGGCAGGAAAATGGACCAATAGGGAATCAGGATTCAGGGTAAAGGCAGGAAAACTGAAGGGGAAGAAGACAACATGGAGGGGAACCGGGGATAAAACAGCAAGGGATCTGCCATGTTGGGGATCAACCTGAGAGGTGTACATGGGGAAGTAACCACAGGGAAAACTATAAAAGAGGGGGTTACAGCTTTTAATGAACAATCATACACTGGTGAAATAGTCCTAGAGATCAAGAGAAGTCCAGAGTCCAGTTTTTTCCTTAAATTTCTGCCATAAACATTTGAAGCTTCACAGTCTCTGATTTGTCCTCTGTCTCTCCATAAATCCACTTCTGAAAATTCTTCTTCCATGTATCATAGCAACAACCAAAGAGTTGCAAATACATATGGATTTCGTGTATTGATCTATATGTAATTCACTTTGACACTCTCTTGCACAGTAAGGTTAAAAAAATAAAATAAAAAAAACCCAAACCTGCAAGCGTTATGTCTGTTTTACTACATTGTGGAGGGAGGTTCCTTAGGAATGGGGCAACAGAGCCCATAGCAAAGGGAAAAAGTTTTCAGTGGGTGGGAGACTTGTTTGCCATAGAGAAATATGGAAGGATGGCATAAATCATGGCATTTATGGACATAAGGAAGTCAGGAGGAATACTTCATGCAGCTAATGATGAGGAGGCAGCCATCCTCATTTCAAAGCCATGCTTTAATTAGAAATGAGACATGATCTTGATGAGCTGAAGGAAAAGGTACAGTGTTAGAGTGATTCTTTCCAATGGTCACAAGGTGATATGAAAATTAAAACCAGCTTTTCTGTGTTTTACAGGAATATTGTTTTTTTCTTCTCTTTAACTGATAGCAATATCAAGACTGCTGTTGAACTTGTGTGCTGTAATTGTTACACCAATAGATAAGATGATTTGGTAAATAGAAAAAACAAGAGATGTTCATGCTGGTAGTACCTTACCATTGACTATTTGAAGCTTTTATCAAGTAGTGGTAATCAACCTTTATTTGCTTAATAAGTTCTTATCCCAAAGTGTTGATTTTATCAAAATTGCCTCTGCAGTAAAGGGTGTAATTTTCTGCTGGTAAAATGATGGGTGTTCTCAATAGTGGTAATTGTCCAATTATTTGGGCACAATGTGTTTTAACAAGCTCAGCGAGATTCAAGGCAGCCTGAGTGCCCCGCATGGTGTGTCAGAGTGCTAAATAGGAAGGCACCTGTCAGTGTTTTAATTATACATGGTCTTCTTGCTAACCAGGAAAAGAAGACCTGAGTGTGTCTTTTTCTTGCTGACTGTGAAAAACACATCACATTTTCTCACACCAGAACACAGAACAAACATTATTCAATTCCCTTTCCACTTCAAAACCCATGTTATTTATTAGTGCCTACAAGAGCACAAAATGATGCCCGGTTAAAAGAGCTCCGTGTCATTCAGTGGGAACAGCTATCACCAAAAATATGATGAGTCTGGGTGCAATGTTCAGTCTGGTACCTCTGATACAGATGTCTGTCCACAAACACAGACTCGGCTGATGGAGCCCTTGGGAAGGTTGGGACTTCCCAGTGCAGGAGAAAGACCTTGCTAACACTATGGTCACTCCCACTGGATGAGATGATGGTGAGTTCAGCAGCAGGAGGATGAGGAAGGAACAGGCACAAGGCAACACCTCACACCAGTAACACCAAGGAAGTCTTGAACAAACCTGAGCTGAGAGCACTGCAATGTCCACTTGCACACAGAAAACATTCCTGTTTTTACTTTCTCATTTGGACACTTTCCAGTCTGCTTTTCTCCATTTCCAAAGAGTTTTGTTTTTTTTTTTTGCATTGTTAAACGGAACAGCAAGGAACAAGCCTAAGGGTTTTCAGCTGAATGAGACAAAAATGAACAGCTGTCCAAAATCCATGCTGTCATTTGCTCCCATGCTTCTGTGAAATTGTTATACCTGCAGTAGTTTATGCTTAGAAACCATACCCTGCACCACATAATTGTACCAGATGAGCTTTGTCACTGGCAAGAGTGGGTGAGTCCTAGCATAAAAGTGAAACACAGATAACACATGGTGTTTTGTACCACCAGGAATTCAGATGGCCAAAACCCCTTGAGCAGTGAACAACAAGTGTTGCCTGACAGTATTGCTGACATTCTCATTTTGAAAGAATCCAAACTGGAAAACCACTAGAGGGCACGGTTACAAGAGAACAAAACCAACCAGACTTGGACTGCAGTGAAACACTTGACACACTAATAAAATTTCTCTCTGATAAATTAATGTAAATCAGGCTTGGAAGGAACACTCTCATTTCAAAGTTGGCTGAAGGACTAGAAAAAAATGATAGCTGACAATACTGCAAACTGAGGAGTGTTTGTATGATATGATGGCACAGGGGAAGGTATCAGGAGTTGTTCTATTTAACAACCTCATTAATGATTCAGAAGACGAAACAAGCTGAGTATAATAAGATTTGATACGTGGGAGGATTAGTTAGCATTGGTGAGAACTGCAAGGCAACAAACACCAGAATCATGAACAGAGAACAACAAAAGGCTCAAAACACAGAGGTGGAAAACAAAATTTAGTAAAAAGAAACCTGAGGAAATTGTAGACAGAGGAAACATCAATTCAGCAAGAGGAAACCTAGGAAGAAGTAACAAGGGAAGAAATTTCAGCTTCAGGAGAGAATTACAAATAAGGAAGGTTTCTGAAATCTTGGAAATCAGAAAGGCAGAGCAATAGCATGAAAAGAATATGTCTAAGCGGTTGAAGATGGGTACAGGCTCTTACAATGTAGCTCAAGCAACACAAGAGGCATGGCAAATACTCTCAGAAGTCTTGGAGGCATATTGCAGCCTCCTACCACATCAGATGTGCATCTTTCCTTTAGTCAGAATGTGCTGAATCCCCTGGAAAACCCACAAAGGAAGCAGTTGCTGTGACACTGATGCTTTCTTGCCACCATCTCTTGCAGGGTCAGACAGCACCTGTTGCAGATGATGGCATCCCTCTCATCCATGTTGTTACAGGCACATGGCTAGCACAGCAGCAGGGCATTAGCCAGCAGTAAAAGGAAGGGCATTAGGGATCCAAATCCTCATGGGCACTTTGCTAGCTCACAATCTGAGCTGTAGTAGGAACTGAGTGCTCTTTCCCCATTTTATTAGCACTACTCCACAGTTAAAAACTTTAAAAAAATATTCCTTGACAAATTCAATAACTTCATTCTGATAGCACTGTCAGATAATTCAGATTGTATAACAAATTTACTTTCAGCATGGCCAACTCTGGTTACCTTGCCTTGTATTTTAGCAGGGCCTTAGCAATACAACAACATGAAGGGAATGTGGCTTCAGGCACCTCGTGTGTCCATGCAGCTGCAACTAGACTTTTAAAATTCTTAAAAAGTCAGAAAAGATAACAAAAAGATCACCAGGCTTTTTGTGTTTGTTTATGTCAGTGGACACACACATAATAGAAATTGAAGGCCATAAGGAGTAAGCTGTTCAAGCTCACGGGAAAATTTAGGCAGTAAAAAGCATATAATATGGTTACAGATTAATCCTCTGGTGCTATTGGTTATTTGTAGTGTTGAAGATACATCCTGGCAGTCAGCTGTCCCTAGGCTCAGCTCCCACCAGGACCAGCTGGGAAGCTCTTGAGTGACACTGGAGTGGAGCCTGACCGTCCCCTGAGCTGGGCTGGACTGAGCAGGCAGAAGCCCAGGTAGCTCAGGTGAGCTGTTGCCTTCTAGTGACAGTCACAGGGAGACTCCTGGGTCTTCTCCAGCTTTGCCACAGGGTCTGGGACTGTGTGTAAACTAGGTCTTTATGGTCACCCAACTGTGGGCAAAATCACTGCTCTAGTCAGCTCTGGGGAAGCAAACACCATGCTTTCATCTCCTTTTTCACCAGTTTGCTCCTTCTGCAGGACACCCTGGAATCCCTTTAACCACAGTAGGTGTGGCACAGTATTGGTAAGATGGTCATGAGAGGAATGCAGCTGTTCCCACACGTCCTTTTATGGACAATCTCTGGATGGAAATAAGGGACTTGGGCACACCTGCCAGTAGGGGGACCTATCTGCCTAAAACTGCAAACCCTGTCCTTGCAAAGGAGCTACAAAGGCAGTGAGAATTATTGTGTGTCAGGACAACAGTGACATGCGGATTTCTCTGCCTGTCCTGAGCAGAAGGCAGAGTTGTGTGAAGGAAGTTGCTGAGAAGCATCCAGGGAGCAGGAATTTTGGAAGCTGGCAGCTCCAAGCCAGATTTGTAGCCTTTCAGTTCACAGCAGAAGAAAGCAAGTCATTCACAGAAACACAGAATCACAGAACATGTCAGGTTGGACGGGACCACAGTGGGTCATCTTGTCCATCTTGCCTGGTCCAGTAGAGTCATCCCAAAGCACGTTGCAAAGGATTGCATACAGACGGTTCTTGAATATCTCCAGTGAGGGAGACTCCACAGCCTTTCTGGGCAACCTGTTCAGTGCTCCTTCACCCTCACAGTAAAGAGGCTCTTCCTCATGTTCAGGTGGAACTTCCGTGCATCAGTTCCTGCCTGTTCCTTCTGTCCCATTGCTGGGCACCCCAGAGCAGAGCCTGGTCCATCCTCTGACACCCTCCCTTTAGATACTTTTGTACACTAACTAGGACCTCTCTTGATCATCTTTTCTTGAAGCTGAATCAGCCCATCTCCCTCAGCCTTTCCTCTTAAGAGAGGTGCTCTAGTCCATTAATTATCTTCATTGCTCTTTTCTGGGTCTGCTCCAGGAGATCAGTATCCAGATGTGCCTTACCAGGTCTGAGTAGAGGGGCAGGATCACCTCCCTGACCTTCTGGCAGTTCCCTTCTTAATTCCCCCAGGATACTACTGGCCTTCTTGGCCCGCAGGGCACACTGCTGGTTCAGGAACAGCTTGTTGTCCATCAGGACATCCAGATCCTTTTCCACATTGCTGCTTTCCAGCAGGCCAGTCCCCAGCCTTACTGGTGTCCAGGATTCTTTCTCTCCATGTGCAGGACCCTGCATTTGCTCTTTTTGAATTTCAGAAAATTCCCAACATCCTTGGCCAGATTTAATTCCATATGTGCTTTGGCCTTCCTATCTGCTGCTTCAGCTGGATCCCTACAAATCTATGGGGGCTGGTGGGATTCAGCCCAGAATCCTCAAAGAGCTGCTAAGTCATTGCAAAACCTCCCTCGATAAATTTTGAGTGGTCTTGGGAATGCAGGGAGGCCCCAGCAGACTGGAAGATGTCCCAGTTTTCAAGAAGGGCAAGAAGGAGGACCCCGGAAACTACAGACCTATCAGTGTCACTTCAGGTAAAATCACGGAAATATTATTCTAGGAGGTATTGAAAAACACCTGGAGGACACATTGGTCATAGCCAGCGTGGCTTCATGAGGGAAAAGTCCTGCTTGTCAAACCTAATTTCTTTCAACAACAGAAAACCCCACAGTACTAATCTAGGAAAGCCAGTTGATGTGATCTTTTTGGATTCCAGCAAAGCTTTCAATACTCACTCTCCCAGGATCCTTCTGGACAAGGTGTCCAGTCCACAGCTGGATAAACGCATCATATGGGGGATGAGCAATTGGCTCACGAGTTGAGCACAGAGAGTGACAGTGACTGGGGTGAAATCAGACAGGTGACCTGTCACTACTGGGGTTCCACGGGGCTCTGTCTTAGGCCCTGTGCTCTTCAACATCTTCATCAATTACTTGGATGAAGGACTGGAAGGAATACTAAGGAATACTGGGAGGAGCTGTTGACCTCGGCAGCTCAGAGGGCTGGGCAATCAGCAACCACATGAAGTTTAAGAAAGAAAGCACTGAATTCTGCCCCTGGGATGGGGCAGCCCTGGATGTACAGACAGACTGGGGAACGAGATGTTGGACAGCAGTGCTGGGAAAGGGACCTGGAGGTGACATGGGTTAGCAGTGCCCTTTCAACTCAGCATATTCTATGATTCTATGATCTTTCTCCTGGCCATCTGTGGGCTGGAAAAAATGTTGAAAACCAGAACAGCTGCTGGAAGAAGGGGGCTGTGGCACTCTGCTCTCTAGCTGTTGTCTACAAACAAGTGTGAGGCATTGTCACTTCAGGAAAGCCATTGCTATCCAAAAGAGCAGTTAGTGATGCTTACCTTTGGTAAGGTTTACACTGATTTATATAGAGATACATCCATGCTTCTAGATGTGTATTATCAGTAATTCTAGAGCAGAATGACCACTGCCTTCAGGCTGGGTAGTTCTGTTTCACATCTCACAGCTTTAGTCTGATTTAGTTCTGAGGATGGTGGTGTTTTTTACTTGTTTGTTTGTTTGTGGTTTTGCATTTGTTTTTTTTCAAATTGGTTACAGTCTGGAGTGCTTTGGTACCTACAAGGGAACCAGTGCATTCCCACATGATACAGGACCTGCAAAGCTAATAAACACTGCGTAAATACTAGTGATGGTAATGAGAATTAAATGCATGAGATACTGTGTTCTGTCATTAACTTCACTGCACTAAAAACACACTGGGACCCAAAACACAATGTTTACATTGTGTACTACACTACTTAAATGTAAAAGAGGTAAGAAATGTTTGGACTGCTAGAATGTCTGAGTGAAAATGTATACCAGGAAAACAAATGCTTTTCTAATATAATTTATTATATTTGGAGAATCAACATGAGCTACACTGACAGCATCAATGTTTCATTACAATAAGAGCACCAGGACAAGCCACACCAGAAAACACTGCCCAGCAGCCATGAAATCTTAGCAGATTGTAGGTAGGGTGGAGGTCAGCAGGGAGAAATGACTTTTTATTTGGGCATTTTGGCAGAAGGCTTTATGCTGGGCAGGGTGAAATACCACCCTGCTTCTGTCAACAGTGCAGGGATTACTCAGTGTTTCACAGCTTATTCTAGTTTCCCAGACTAGGGAAAAAGACTTACTTTTGCTAAGTTCTTGAGCATCATGTGGTCACTTCCACGTGGGTAGTCTTTAATGAAAAAACACCTTCAACCATTCACTGAGGGTTGAGGGCAAAGACGTTGCCTCCATGAAGCAAAAATCTTGTTCTTTTTAAATGTCAAATCCTATCAGGTTGTTAGCTCTTTTTCTTTGGTTGTTTCTGGGTGACAGTAGTACTGACTGATGAAAACGAAGAGCCTAAGCAGATCAGCTCCACTCCCGTGACTCAGGAAAGGAGGAGATGATCGCGCCCTGCAAGGGGTCAGAGTGATCTAGACACCAGGTGCGATGCTACATGCAATGTAGTAAATAAAATCTCTTCCTCCTCCACTGTTACTCACACACACACACACACTAATTGTACGACTCTGCACTCTGCAGATGCAAACAGAAGACATTTGGAGGCTGAGTCTCAGCTCTGAGCTGACAGAAGGTGATGACAGTCAGTTTGGTGCATAATCCCCTAGTCACGCGTGGCAATCCACTTATTTTGTTACAGAGGGATGCAATATGGGCTGGGTTTTAAAAAAAAATCCAGAAGTATTTTTAGGTCCTCAGATGCCACTGAAAGGTGAAGGATGTTGGACCCCTCCTTCCTTCTGTTGCTTTGAAAGTTAAAGCAAAGGCAGGCTCTTCCATCAACTCACCTTAGCAAGAATGTGTGGTGTTCATTCTTCTGATAGGTGTGTGCAGGCTTTTTGAACAGTGCAACAAGCTGAGATGACATAAATGACATTAGCTTTTCTGAGAGAAGTAAACTCTGAGCATCTCTAAGGGTAAGTACGTGCTGATGACTGTTCCTATGGTTTAGGCTCCAAGTTAGTATAAAATTACAGGGGTGAATTCAAGGAACTGAGCTCATTAACACAAACTGCAGAGCTGATGACCCTCGAATAGCTGGAAATGCAGGGGTTTAGATTTTATAATTAGAATTCTCACAGGAAAGAAAGACATGAGAAATCAGGAAAGCAATTAATTCTGTGTTAGAGTTTCAAATCTCAGTTGGAATTCCTTCCAAAAAGCTTGGAGCCAATGCCTTAGTGTCGGTAAAGATGGTTAACAAAGGACACAAAGGATGTGCATATCCTGATGTTATCTGCCTTAGCCAGCCTTTTGTTCTGATCTCTTCCCAGACTGGGAGGGGGAGGGAAGATGGGCTCTGGTGGGGGAAGGAGTTGGGATTTCTGCGCTTTTCTGCACAGGTCAGGAGCTCAGCGCTCCGCGGAGGGAGAGAGGATGGGAGAAACACACTCCGATCCTGGCATCACTGGATAGCAGGACTGCGTTCTTTTTTCTTCCTTCTCCAACTTGACTGGCTTCATCTGTGAGCGATTGTGAACGCCATAAAGACTGCTGTGAGGAAAAGAGGCGAGNCTGTCACAAAGCAAACCATATCTGACTCATCAGTATGAGCAGCAGAAAGATCTCTAAAATGTGTCCTTTTAAGCCAGGATACTGTAACTGAGAACTGCTTGACTAAAGAGACTAGAAAAGCGTAAAACACACCCTTTCTTGCCTGGATCTGTTTGTAATCTGTTGTCTCTCTATTCTCCTCCTTTCTTCTATAATGGAATCGCACCCAACTCACATTATTTTTAGCTCTTTTCATTTCTCAAGTACATGAGAGCATTGAGGAGTTACTAAAACTTTGTGACAAAGCACCTGACTTCATACTGTTCTTCAATCCTGATGCATCTGTACAGTCCCATAACAAGAAACTGAATTAATTATTATAGTATACCAAGGTCTAGCTTCTTATAAACGGAGACCATTCCATGAACTTCATAAGAAGAGCAAGGTCACACAGGCTGGAAACGTCTGAACATCTGACACGTTTAGTAAATACAAGTGTGGATGCAAGGTCTCCAAATGTACAAGGCTGGCGTGTGGCTCTGCAGATGTTGTTTCCCCAACAAAAGAAGGTTTTGCATGCACTTCCCGGAGGGAAGGTGATTCACCACACCAGGTTGAGACCGAACGCACTGTAGTGTAAGCAACTCCTGGAATTCGGTGGCACACTCTATGGAAATCCAGGCATGACTCATGCACTTAATATAGAATTGCACGCAGATATCTGCAATAACTGAGCAGAACTACGGCATCATATCTCCCTGTTCCGAGCAGAAGTACCATGCATGAGTAATCCTTTTGGTTTCAGCCAAGTGCTCACTCAGGTACTTGTGATTTAAGCAAGCAAATAAGATCAAGCTTAAATGACTTGCTAAAGTGAAGAATGCCTTTTGATTTTTATTTATTAGGGGGGATCACACATGGTCTTTGCAGAGAACAATCCTGGACAGAAATGGGAAAGCCTTGTAAAATTCCTGTAGCCACCACTGGACTGGAGAGCCCCATTTTCTGAACTGATGGGCAACAATTTCATCCCAGCCTTGCACAGTGTGTGCTCAGCACCGGCCTCACGGTGACAGAGGGGAAGAGATGAGGACAGCATTCACATTGCCTGACTGTAGACACGTGAATTCAGTGCCTGGATTAGGGGTGTGGTTCACAAATGGGCCACTGTGCACACCATGGGACAGGCAGGCTCCTCCACAGCGTGACTCAGAACAACTTCTGAATCCTCTGAGTGCTCTGGAGGAGGCCACAACTATTAATTTTAAAGGAAATATAAATAAATATTCAGAGTACTATAATTACCCTTCCTTGAAGAGCTTCAAATTTGATGCTCAAAGTCATGAAGGAATCTTGCCTTCTGTGTTTTCAGTAGGGATCCAAGACCCTGCATTTACAGAGCCCCACATACATTTGCCTGTTATGTTACAAAGCCAGCATTACTTACCTGTCTAAGCTGTTCAAAGCTCCCTAGAGTTATACTTATCTTTTGCATAATAATAGAGCTATTTTTCCATTAGTGCTACTGCAGAAACACAGATTCTTCAGCAAAATGTACCCCAGTTGTTAAAGGGATTGTCAGATAAGCAAATATCCCCTCCTCCTCTGTCCCACTCCAAAATAATCTGCACTATCGACACTACTGTGATGCAAAATCCAAGCTGAAATTTAGCTTTAAAGTCTGTTCTAGCAAATTAGTTCTGCAGTTTCTTCTTGCTGTGTGTGTATATATATATATATATAATGTGTATATTTTTTATATATGGCTTAGAGTTGCTGTATTCTTTATGTGGAGTCATGTAAACATGTATGTATATTTTTTCTATGTAAAAGCGAAAGCAATGAATTGCATCGGCTTCAGACAGCCTGATGCTTGAAACCCACTGCTTAGGCAGTGTTTTTAACATTTTCAGAAAAAAAATTCATTCAGTTATAGTGCACCGCTCCTGAGGAGGGGTATTAGCAATACAGAGTAAGAGAAAGAAACTCCTAGCTGCAAGCTCGGTTTTTAGTATGTCCCTCAAAAACTGTGAATTTATCATGAAGGAAACTCAGTTCCCTGTTGGATTGTGGAACTTTGCTTTGCCTTCCCAGGGGTTTGCGATGCTTTGGTCTAATGGAGCTGGCATATGGCTCTCCTCTTTGTCCAGACTTTATAGATCTGTTTCATGTGAGCACTTGATGTATCAGCGTACCAAAGCTGCACGCCCATAGTTCCAAGTGCATTTCCTTATCAGAATATATAGCACTGCATTATGCTGCATGTTCATGATTTGAAACATAGGCTGATAACGTGGCCATAGTGAAACAAAATGCTACATGTAACAGCAACCAATTCATTCGGTTTAGGGAAAAAATATGACATCACAAAGAAAAAGATATTCGCTTAGCTACATGTGATTGGAGGTAGACAAATAACTGAAATTATATAACCATTAAGCTATTATTTTCCAGATAACCACTCACTTTCATGTATTATCTATTTATTTTCCTCTGGTATCTTAGTGGAACTTGGAACACATTAGACCTATTTCTTTCCAGTAGGCATTTACTGCACTGCTGGATGCAAAATGTCTGGTTCTTTCTGGTTACACTATCCTCACAAACTCCAATAAGAGAATTGATAGTTTTAATGAGTTCTTGTGTGATTAAATAGAATAATGTTTACAGAAATTATCTCTATTAGTTCCTAGTGGGGCTGGAATTTGAATCTATTTTGTGTGCAGTTAGAAATATTAGCTAGCCAAGTAATTGATTCAGAGCAAAAAACACAATTCTAGATTCTTCCTTTTCAAAAACGCTGTTGTGAATGACATGGTTTCTTGCAGCAGTGGAACTGCACTTCTTGAAAGATTTGATAAAACAAAGGATTTACATTGTGGAGACACTCTGCATAAAAACCAAAAGTGGTGTTCTATAATAACAACAGGTTTTTTTAACCTGTAATTTTTCAGCTATGACTATTTATCAGAGCTGGACTAAGTCAGAAGCCAACTTTCCCCAGGTTTGCAATGTTTGAAAAACTGCAGTGGCAAAGTCTCTCAGGGACAGCAGAGCTCCTCCTGTTGCTCTGATGCTCACATAGTTAAATGTGGCTGTTGTCTCCACAGAGTAAGCTGTGCCAAGATATGCAAGATCTCAGAAGCAATAATCAGATGTTTCCCCTTCCCTTGAAAGTGTTCTTTAATAAAAAGACTACATCCTCTCCAAATTTCTGACACTAATGAAATAAATACAATGCTAGAGCAGTGTTTCATTTGTAAATTCCCCTTTCCTCTCTTAAAATAGCTTTCTATTTTCTGAAAACGCTTATGGTTGTTTTCAGTTAAGTGACTATGGGAGAGGTAATAAAGAGGACACTTCATTTGAAAACTAAATTTAGTTTAAGTTTGGAGTTACAAGATATGACTGACCAGAAGCTCTGCTTGGGTAATTCAAAGCAGGTAAAGCTATAAAGTCCAAATGCAGCATGATACTTCAAAACCCAGCCAAACTGAGAGGAAAAGCATTGTTTAATGTGGAAGGCAATCTGTTCTACTGTAGACTTAATTTCCTGGTTTTTTAACGCTACTTCAGAAATCCATTTTCTATATATGACTACAAGTATTTCTGCTAAGGAAATGTATCTTATTGAAAGCACAGAAAGTGGTGTAATTATCCTTAGAGCACTCAACAGAGCAGATTTCGTAATTGAGCAGTGGTTAGTTGAGACTTGAGGAGCAAATTAAATCTGGGCATGATTCGTAAGTCCCAGAGACGTTAAAGCTTTAGAAAGCAGAGTAATTCAGTGTCTGCCAAAACACAATGTCCTTCCAGGGTAACACTGGGAGAAGGGTGTTCCATGGAGGTGGCTGCATCTTCCTGGTCACATCTAGGCAGTGGTGTAGGTGCGAGCAGCCCAGGGAACACCCCAAATTGTGTGCCTGGCTACACAGTGCCCACAGAGCCCGCTCCCCAGCACAGACCAGCAAACAGCTACCCCCACATGGCAGCTCTGCACAACTATTTCCAGTACATATGGGTGGATAAGGGCTTGAAATGTGAGGAGTTGTGGACAGGAACAACACGCATTTCAGCGGCTTCTGCTTTCATACAAGAAGTTAGGACCTGTGTATTTGACCCCCTCAGTCATTCTGCTGTATTATTTCATTACAGTGCTTCTGACACACGTCTGTATGTGAAATAGGCAGAATTTGGTAATTTAGAACCACTTAGTCTGAATTACAGACTGTGCTGGTGTCACTGATGTCTATGGCAAATCTGACTTGGCTGCTGGTGGGAAAAGTAACCACATGAGTGTTCCCAGTGAAGAAGGTCCTAATTTTCTACATAATACACATTTTTTTCCACTCAACCCCTGCTTATTTCCTCAAGCCATTATCCTTCATTATAAACTCTACTTCCCGGTCCTTTTAGGGCAATAGCTTGACTTCATATCACTGTTTTCTTTACAAATGTTAAGACCACACACTGAGCTCTGCTAACACACTGTATTATGTTACTAGTAGACAAATTTTAACATCACATCACATACATGTTGCAGTTGCTGTTGTAACATGCCTTTTAAAAAATACCTTTATTGGATGAAATTGTCTCTTTCCCAAGAAAAAAATCTGGTTCTTCAATATAATTTATTATGCCTTTTTAAAATTCTGTCTGTTCGATAAAGTCTTTGCTATAGTATAAATACCTGTAACGAAAATATAATTTAAAATTCTGAGAGAAAACTTTTTTTTTTCAACTTTTACATTTTTCACAAAACCCACGCAGGCACCAAGGAAAGACTAAAAATAAAAATAATTTACTCCTGTACAAGCTAATCTGGGTTGGAAACATTCAAGAGAGATTTTAAACTTTCCTCTGGTGAAACTTTGGCTACAGCATAGGAACTGATCTTAAAACAAAGGAGAATCTTTTGTTTCCCACCCTTTTAACCTGAAAATTTCTTTCAAGGCCTGATGCAATGTTGCTAGTACCTTCCTCACTGTAACATGTCTGAATCAGGATTGGCTAAATTAGTTGTTATCTGAGGGAACCAGCCTCTGCTCTCCATTGCACAGGACTTAAAGTGGTTCTTACCTCACCAGATGGGCATATTCTGAAAATTAAACATTAGTGAAAATAAGGGTTCTCACTCTGTAATAGCAGCAATTAGAAATTTTCATGTTTTGCTTGTTCATTAGTTATGCATTGCCAGAAAGCTTTTGAGTGGAAAGGACAGCAAAAGAGACCTTTCTAATCTGGACCACTTGCAGGGATTTACCTTTAAATTACAGAATTTATTCTGAGGTTTGCAAAGTCTCTATCCGAACTGAATTACGAGCAAAATGTTAAATTCCTGTCTTGGAGACACTTGCATAATTTTAAGGAATAAACAGTGAAGAAGAATCAAATCATTCCAGAGAGCCTATAAAACACATTTCAACAGTAGACAAGAGAGGAATAAAAGTAAAAAGCAGTCAGCAGTTTTTTTGATTTTCTTTAGCACAGCAGTGAGATAACTATCCCCTGGGAACCTTCATTTCCTTGTTCTAGATCCCCTACAATTTCTGAACATTCAGCATGGCTTTTTTTTTTTTCCTAATCAATTGTGAAAAGAAAAATAATACAACAATCTTGATTCTGTCTTTAAAGACGTATGTGTGGAAAACTGTTTGTTTAGTATATGCTAAGTTAGGGAGTCACCCTAGTTGCTTTCTGACAGCCACCTGTCTCATTCTCTTCCAGTTTCTCCTTCCTCCTATTCCTCTCCCTCCTACTCCATATTCCATACACACCCTTCTTAGGGTATATTTTCTAATCTCACACCTCTTCCCATGCATTTTGCCTTGACTTCCTATATATCTGGGAGTGTTACAATCTGCCACTGACACTCCAAGCTCCAGTCTTTAGGTGGACTTTTCTAGAAAAGCCACCCTTTCTGTTCCACTTTGGTCGCAGTACAAAGAAAGGACAAAGTGATCCCAGCTTTGCTGTCCTGAGTCCTGCAGATGTAGGCATCTCAGAAGGCAGATACTACTTTAGAAACCTAAAGGAGGATCCACAGGTAGGAGGTTGGTTCCCAGAGCTCATATAATATATCAGTACTCCATCAGGCAATTCATAACAGCTGTAAAGAAAGTCAAGTGCTCTGAAGAGCTACCCTACAGGAGATGCTGTCCTCATTAACTACACACAGTCTAGAAATTCTAGGCTCATAATTCAGGCACTTCACTTACATAGTTAAAAGTTAGGTGGAAAGAATGCCATCCCACACCCTGGGACGTCTCGTTTGGGGCTCTTTTATATTAGTGTATGTCTGTCTGTAGTCTGAATTGTGAATAACTTCATCAGTGAAAACTGATGCCCCAGTCCAACTCCAGCCTCCTAGATGTTCCTTGACAGGAGAACAGAAGGGCAAAGGAGCATTGCTATTTGGAGGAGGAACAAAACACCTATGACTGAAGCAGTACTTGCTGCAAGTATTAAATCAGAATAAATGACAAATATAACAAAGACTGCAATATTCACAACAAATCCATGGATGAGAATATATCCCCATAGCTTTGGCAGTTTGGTTCAAAACTGCTTGGTAGTTCAGGTTTTGAATCCTACTGCATGCTTAAGTGAAGTGGGTGGAAGAGTAAGTAATATGAAAATTGTTTAAAATAGAGTATTAGGGTTTTCAGGAGATTACTATTGCATTTCATGCCTGAGGGGGCAATTCTACTGTGATAGTAATGAAGAAAGGCTTTGAAAAAATATATTACTAAAACATGTCAGTTTCCTGCCTTATCCCCTCACACCCATTTTTATCCTTCCTTGATATTTGTATTAAATATGAAGCAATCAAAGCAGCAATCACACAACTAGAGCATACACAGACTTTGGAAAAAAAAAACCCTACAGGTCAGGAGAATGAATATTTCCAACTCAGTGCCATACCCTATGGTCTAGTTTCCTTCGTTTATAATATCAACCAACGCTTGCAGCAGTCTATCATCTCTATGCTTGTAAGGTTTGGCATTGTAAAAAAGATCAACATAGTCACTGTACAGACTTTCCTCTGAGCCTCTCAACTGGGAGGGCTTGTTCAATTTTTTGAGGGCTTGATAGAAGTGTTCATAAGGAATATTTAACTTCTCACTTGCAGTCTTCTTTGGCAGTTGCTTCTGATCCATCTGCCTGCTAAAAGCACTCTGCAGTAAATGCAGCATGGCCTCTGACGGGACTTTATCTTCTGCGTTGTCAGTGTTACCACTGTTATCTTCTGTGACTTCGGGTTTTTCACTCAGGTTCTCCAGGGTGGTATGGTCCTAGAACCCAGATTTGCATAAAAAAGGGGTAGGTGTCAATGAAAAACTGACCAGATCAAGGTTTGCTCTGGTTAGTGATCTCCACGTATGTGTGGGCAGATGTTATGTTTTCATTTTCATTTGGCATCTAGAAAACAATTAGACCATTATCGACCAAAACAGACTATCAAAATTACTATATTTTATAGAATATCAAGTCCCCTCCATGACATAGATAGTTGCAAATCCAGATTCCTCACTGGCAGGATACAACATGTCATTTTATACCAAAATTTGTCCCAATCTTAAGAGACAGATCTAGTTGTATCACAGGACACAGTTCTTTGGCAGTCTAAATGAAGGAAATAAATATGCAAGGCTGCTGGCAGCCACACCCCCTGGTGAAAAGAACTGAACCCATACTTCCATACAATCTTTTCTATAGATGATTATGCACTAAAGAACAAGACAATGAAATACAGCTAATGGGTGGCCAAGACTTGGAAACCTTGGAAGACCAATCCCACCTAGAGATGCACAGAGCAGGTGGTGAGAAGGCATGATCTATTTCAACATGAGTATGTGGCTGCACAGCTTCCTCATTTACCCTAAGATGGTCTTTGTAACTGAACACTCATCTTCATTTGTTTTTCCAACATATCTTCTCCTACAGTACTTCCTGAATGCATTTTTACTTTCTTCCAGTTTATTTTCTTGCCCATGGGTGCCAGACTTGCTGACACTTATGTGATGCATTTAAAGACCATAATTACATCTCTCTCAATCTTCTCTTTCATAACCTGTCTGAGGAAGGTTAAACTCTGTGTACTTTATGGATATCCTAGTTACTTAATGGGGAGACAATTTGGTGTGATGTGACTCATTAAATATTCTGAAGCTATTGATAAAATCAAGTACTGTGAAAATGTACAATGCTACCATCCTGAGCATCCTGACACCCACTGTCACTCTGCCTGTGTGTTTGCAGAACTCTGTCTGAAGGGTAAAGAGAGGGTGGTAAAGAAGCTGGCAGATCCACTGAACCAAACCATCTGAATCAGTGAGCTCTGACTTTTGACAAACCTTTTGTTATGAACTTCCTTCCAAACTCCCTGCAAACAGGCAGGACTCCTTCTGGATGCAACGTTTGTTCTCAGGAGAATTGCATAAATTTAATGTGTCTGTCAAAGGTGTCTTCCTCCCTCCTTGGACCACTGAGCTGCACTAGCTACAGATTTTCCTGCTTTAGTAGCAATATCCTCTTACCATCCTAAACTCCTTAAATATGAAAACACAGACTAATAAAAATATCAGATATTGACATGGGCAAAATTATGAAATACAAATCCAGAGTGGCCAGGGGTTAGATGAAATGAATACAGAATGAATATGTATCTTCTTAGTAGGAAAAAAAAATGCCATTTTTTTATAAATTGAAAAACACAAAAGGAAAAAAGTTATTGTAACACTACCTCTACGAAGTCTGCCATCTTCTCCACTCCTCTTCTGTCATTTTGCACAGCATTGTAGGATGTATATACACGTGGCTGCTTCATGTGTTCAGGTTGGGTAGCAGTGCCATGCAAAATCAATTTCCAATTTACAATCCTTCCTTCATTTTGTATTCGCCTGGACTGAAAAACAAGTGTGGCATTGGAATAGATTCTCAGGACGCAAGAAGATGAAACAAGGCACTTCATTGTAAAGTCGACAGAAGTGGCTAAAGCACATTATAAGGCTTTCAAATATCTAAATTTAGACAAGGATTCATAAGTACAAAAAAATTGATATATTAAAGATATATCAGAAATTGGGATTTAATGCAATGGCTTAACCACTCAAAATGGTCACATTTTGATGTAATGTAATCATCAATTAATCATGTAAGCATCAATGGAATTCTGACATAACACAAAATACTAAATATTACTGAAGTAGTATTTTGCATTATTAGAATGTGCTCACTAAGCCATTCCTTGGAAATTTCCTTATTAAAGTTACCAGTGGAAATGGTAATGTGGAATAACATTCTGTAGGGGTGTGCAACAGCAATCTGATCTGAACCACAGTGTTTCGAAGTGAGCAACAAATGCTTATTCACAAATTCTGGCAGCACCGTTTCAATAGTAGAAAGCGTAAGGAACTCTGAAACTTTATTTGATTAAAGCTTTTCAGAATTTTTGCTGATTCATTTAGTGACTGAATATGGCTGCTGAAGCTCTTATTTTCTAACAGAAGTCTAGACTCATGTTTACATACACAACTTACATGGCAGCTAAAGCTACTCATAACTACAACTTATGAGTAACTCTGCATGGGAATCTGTGATGTCAGTAAGGGTCATTAATATGAAAGCTTATTTCAGGAACCAGAAAAATCTACAAGCCGAGCAAAGAGTGTACTATGCCTTGAGGACAAAAATCTTGGTTTATCGTGAGTTTCAGAAAGATCTCGTGAAAATGAAAGATAAGATATTTACACACAAAATGCTCTACTTAACTTCTTTTTATTCCCCCAAAAATGCATTCAAAGAGCAGGATATCTGTGACCAGGGGGTTAGCTATATAACCCTGCAGCATTTACTGAATATTTACTTCTACTGCCTTGTCCATCTGCTCAGCACTTGGCAATATCCTCCTGTTTACAATTTGAGGCCAACAGGGGCTGCGGGCTCAGTGTCTAATGGGAAGCATTCAGTTCCTGCTAAGATCCAACCCTTAATGACAAGCTTATTAACAGACAACTTCCATGAGATGAGGGTGCTTGATCACTCTCTCTTTGAAAGAAATGATTTTTCAGTAGCCTGCCAAGTAGCTTTATTCTGGTATCTTGCTGTTGCAATCCATATCCTCAGGTGGTTTTAGTAAACTGATTTATTTCGTATCTGGAGACCTATAGGCTCTAACCCTTAAACATTGTTCAGCAGTAGTTACTCGCAGAAAGAAATCAGAGAAAGGTATACTTTAGAATAGCTCACTGAGACCATCAAAAATTTATTAGGTCAAAAAGTTTTAAGTTAATGAAAACTGTGCTCATGGACCAAGAGAAGACTAGGTTCCATGCTGTATTCTTTCCTGCAGAAAAAAATTTGCAGTTAACCATATGTTAATTTGATTGCACATTTCACCCCATGAATCACAGAAAACTATATTAAGCGATCTCTTCCAGTGATGTATGTCTGAAAAAAACAGGCATGATTTTTTTTTTGACAGGTACATGTCAATGAAATGAGAATGGTGCATTGCATTTGAATAAAGGACAAGAAAATCTGACCCTATTATTTAATTTTAATCCAGGTGGGTATTTTAAACAAACTTTCATTATGCTCTGTTAATGAGAAGGCTCAACAATGCAGTGTTTTGTAGTAGTTAGCAACCACTTTATTTTTGTTAGCTTCCAACATAGCTAATTAATATACAGACACACTTACCATGTCAGTAATTCTTAAAATCCAGGTGCCTGTTGGATTTTCTCCCCACGTGTGAACAGACATGAAGTCCCAGTTCTTAAAGCCATTGGGAGATTTGTCTCTCTCTCTCTCAGCCAGTAAGACAGTGCTGGTCCCTGTGTTAGTGCAAGAGGCACAGGAGGATTGTTCATACATGCCTGCTTTTACTTTTCACATTGCTCAGCCTGCACTCTACCTAGTGCATAGGTAACCCGGAGAATACACTGTTTAACCGTGGCTCCTTCAATTATTTTCACACCAGCATTTAAGAGCACACAAACTATTAGGTCACACAAAAAATGCAAATCTTGATCAGTATTCTATCTCTTAATACAAAAAGATAGTGAATGCACATAAAGAAGCCTAAGAAGCAGAAGTCAGACACAACCAGCCTCTTTCACTGATGAACAGTTCAAGAAACTCTTGAAATGGAAGTTTTGAAGGCAAACCAGCTCCTTCAATATTGTGAAACCACAGCCTTATCTTGATTTCCTCACTGTTTTTTTTTTGTTTGTCTTGGGGTTTGTTTGGGTTTTTCTTTTGGTGAGTGGGTGTAAATTGTTAGCGTCTGGTCCTCCAAAAGGGTGAAAAGCGCTTGCATTTTTATGATTACAAAAATGCTGCAGTTCACAAACTATTTCTGCAGCAAAGAGATTCTCCTGCATGGTAGGAAATTTGTTGGGTTTGTTTGCATCTAAGGGGAAAGCAAAGGAGTTCTATTTACATAAGGATCAGAGAAGCCCTAAGGAGTCTTGTCACAATTTATAAATATATTTAAACATAACACCATAAATAGAGAAAAGGAATGACATAAAGTTGCTGGTATCGTGTTTTGCAGGAAAATGGAAAACCAGCAAGAAATAAGGGGAAAACAGCAAGAAACAAAGTGAAAACAGCTTAGCCATGAAAGCAAAATGATGCTAGAGTGGAGGCTGCAGTATTTGATTTTGCTACCTATAGAAAAAATAGATCAGCCTGATGTTTAAAATCGTGTCTGAAAGCTTGCCTTTTTTCCCCAATAATACCAGTTGATCTAACAAACCTTACTATCTATAAAGTTGTTTATAGTAATTATTTTTTTAGTCTCCCTTTGTGTTATTTCATGACATTGTCAAGGCAGCTTGCCACAGTCTAGCTCATTTATCATATTTGTACTAAGCTGCCTAGCAGAGACACTGTGTTTTTAAATACACAAATGGGGAGATACAGTTACATGAAACCTAAGGAGTCATATTTCCTCACTTTTCCATTAGTCTGTTAAGTCACAGGAAGCCTGATAAGCATTATTGAACTATAATTTGTTGTCTGCCAGGAGCCCTCAGCTTTCACAGGTCCTGTTGCCAGAATGAAAATGTACTGTGCCTTCATTTTCTGAAGTATGATTTTCAAACCCCTTCTCACAAAACTGAAAAGGTTTCTGTAGTCCCCAGGACACTTTATCCTCACACCCTCCTCACCGGATTTGCCCAGTGAGACATTAGCTCTTTTTAAGCCACTGTAGAACACAGAGGTGTTTTTTAATGAAATAATACTACACACTAGAGCAACACAAACAAACAAGGTGTGTCTTTGCCTCCTGTACCTGATGGAGACACCAGAGTGACATGAAGATCACCTCTCCGGGAATACTCAATCGTTGCCTCAAGCTGCACATGCTCCAGAGATACAATGGAGTTTTCTTGACCTTCACAGGCTTTTGTGGGAATTTCAATGATGACTTCTTCATTCGCTCTTAATAATCTGGCAAAATTTATAGTAGTTCTTTGATTACTCCTAGGAAACTTTGACTCTGGATCATGATGTGAAGTGTAAATGATAAATTTAACACCCATTTCAGAATGATGCGAAAGGAAGAAGTAAAGACAAATTCTACGTTTGGAATTCTTCTGAATGCTCCACTAAAAACCATGGGAAATTCTGGAAGCACAGTACTGAAGTGCACCAAGTGACTCCAAAAGAACAGTTTTTGCAGGCAGCTACGTCACACAACTATATGAGACAGACTTTGTTGCTTTATTCAAATATCCAGAAGAGCAGTTATCATGAAGCTAAGATACCACAGCAGGAACCTGTCCTGATCCTTTGTATTCAATGCCACCTCAACGGGAAAAAAAAAAGCATGCATCTTCTATTCTGCAAGGAGAACTTCTCTGCTTAGCTTTATCTGCACAATTCCCATTACTTCCAAAGAGAATGGGTATCTCAACCTCCATATAAGTAATTCTAGACTTGGAATCATGGGAGCTTTGTTTTATAATGTAACATACAGGACTGCAGTAAAAATACGTAAGCAGCAAGTATTGTGTCAATACTGTGTCAACATTCTGTGGAAAGGACAGCTTGTAAAAGCAAACTGATAGTAAAATAGCATAAATAATAATGCTAGCAAGCAGTGACTCTCCAGAACACTGCAATACGTTTCTGCAGATTTTTGGTGTATTCACACAGTAAAATTTCAGCCTTTGAAATAGGTAATTTTTTTTTCTAGACAACAAATACATAAATGAACAAATGGAGATAAAACCAGTCTATATATCCTTACTGATTAACCAACTCAGTGACTAATTACAATTTATCTGTACGTTCAGCTCAGTTTAGGCTCACTATGCTGTGAGCACATGCAAATGTGGCTAGTAAGACTTTTCAAAGAGAATTTGAAACATTTGTTTTTCATAAGAGAAATGTTACAGATGTGAGTAGAGTTCAGTATATCACCTTGATTTCTACCTGTACCATGCCTATCACAGAAGAAGAATTACTAAGATCCATTAAAGATTTTTTATTTTAAATGATTGGTATGCTTCAGTATCTTTTCATTTATCTTCTGACTGGTCTCAACATCACACCTTAGCTGACTCAGCTCTGTCTCACAGAATCCTCCATCCATAGGCTGTCTGCACAAGCAGACATAATAGCCTCTGTTAAGGCTTCATTCTAGTAATTGCCATCAGTCTTACACAAAAAAAAACAAACCAAGAAGCAAATGCTCCTTGCCTGCCCCTGAGGAATACCAGTAAGGCAATCCTAAATCAATCAGAAGAAATCCCTTAGCATGATTTAGGACAATCTGTGAAGAATATGGTCCTTCAGGCTTTACTAAGACAGACATAATCTTGGTAATTGCTAATGCAAATTCTTACCTTGGTTCAAAGCTTTGGTCTTTGACAATACACTCTCTCTTTTCTGGTACACCTTTCCATCTTTTGGGATCAGCTAAATCTACCAAGGCATTGGCATTGAGTAGTCCAAACCCAAATCGACTGTTGACCATCAGTCCTGCTCCATTCTTTTTCCATCCAGGGTTTCCAGACAGTGGATCATATTCTGAGGTCCACACTACCAAGTGCTGCATATCCCTCCATGTTAGGTCTGGGCTGTTGAGAAAGTGTTCCTGGTTAGTTGTTTCAGGGCTTCCTACAATTTTTTTGTCAATTATTATTCTGCAACAGATCATACTTTGAAGGCATATGGTATCCCATTGTTTTAAAATACATAGCATGTCACACGCTTCTCACAATACTTTTCCAGGTAGACACGATTTCTGTGTCAATGAAAACCAGGTATCTAACAAGATTAGAGTCCAATCCTTCAAAACCATTCAGGAATTTAAAGCTAGCTAGCAATACTACTAGTTTCCACCAGTGTTTATAGAACCTGGATTTTGAAATTCTCTGGGTGTTTGATTCTATCTGTGATTAACTCTACCCTTTAAAACATTGAAGTGTTTTGGCTTATGTCAGCAAAGGGGCATGCAATAGAAAATGGAGCTGAATCTGTACCATCCAAATACTAAGCTTATGCACTACTGCCTGAAGTGTTTTCTGTGAAAAAGTCATTGTCCTGTCCTTTCTTACCTTCCCCATATCCTACACCTTGCCTGCCCTACATGATCCAAACCTGGATGCTCCCTGCCTGCTCTGACAGACCAGCTTGGGCACTTTCCGTTTTATGCCTCATCATTGGCAGAAAATGTTCTGTAAATTGACTGAAGACTTAACTTAAACCCTTGCAACTAATTGTCTTCAAATTATGTTCTCCTGATCTGATGCCTTAGGGTTTTCATGAATTTGTAGATTTTTTTACTTCTAGGTAGTTTCTCATATATAGAGTAGCTAGCAACCTCTAACCCTGTGCTAGCTGTCTTAAGGGTCAGATAATAGCTGGAACACCATGCATGGGAAACATGTAC
>WBMV01001412.1:32707-50790 GCA_013396655.1 Campylorhamphus procurvoides
TTGTCCCTTGTTTGCTTCGGTAAGACATAGCAGAGTGGCTCAGGGGTTGGCTGGATACAGCTGGGAATGAAATGAAAGGGACGCCTTTCGGATTAATTTACTCTGCATGTTTTGATGCGGTGGCGCTTGGAAAAGGAGCTCACATGGTATTCCTGAGGCCGTGAGTTCAACCTAGCACCAGTCTTTTCTATCTGTTACTTGTCAACACGCGTTGTACTCTTTTATACTCTTTTATACTCCTTTATATTCTGTACCCCAAAACTCTGTAAGTAAAAGAACTCTTCTCTACTTTACCCGCATACAGTTGTCTTGGAAAGTTTTTTTCCCCTTTTCTTAAGGCAACAGATCCATGTGCAACCTCATTTTTCAGTGCATTTGACCCAAAATCAGTAAACGCTGCTGCCAGTACAAAAAATAGACTAACATTCCCCAGTCATTAGGCTTTACTTACATCAGTTCTGCTTTTCTATGAAGGTGTTGAGGCAAGTGGCTGCTTATTTTTGTCATCAGCCTGAGCAAGTCTGACTGACAAAAGTGCAGAGCTGCAGCATGGTGTGGTGCCACTTCAGACAGACAACATTTAGGGAAAATTGGTGGGGTGGCTGAGAGACAGGGGTTTATAAAAGGTGATTGTGTGACATCTTACTTTGCTTCCAGGGCCAGAGCAAAAATCCCTGCAGCCAGTGGTGCAGATGCAGAGGTCCCAGTGTGAGTTTCTGTACATTCATTGTGAAGATCCACACTTGTCTGATGGAAAAACAGAACAAAACAAGAAACAACCCAGGATTCTGTGAATAAACAGTTGCAAATCCAGTCATACCCACACTCAAAAACATAATTATCTCTCCTTTACTTGGGATTAATACACACTTCACCAGCAGAAAAAGTGATGGATGTTTAAGTCTGTTCATATTTCAATCCACTCTTTTTACTTCAACTATAATTTTTGTATCAAAATGCTTTGTGTTGGAACAAAATACTCCCACACTGAATATCTTATTTTATTCTAAGATTTCACAATAAGTGTTTCAGACTTACTGGTGAATCATAAAAACAGATCATTGTGTTGGGCCTAGAACACTTAAAATTACTGCTTGCTGGAAAATTACTCATAGGTTTAGTATTGGTGTACTGCTCTCTCTTCAGCAGAAGAACCATAATTTGCAATGAAATATGTGCTTTATTTGGAAATTAAAAATACCAAACTCAACGTCCCATATATCTACAATCTCAAACTATAAAGAAAAGCCACTTAGGAAAGACTTATCTCTTGACTAACTTGGAGTGACATGGGTTTAATCTCCATCAATGCAGTGTATTGCAAAATTAGGATCCACCAGGGCAGTAGAGAAATTACAGGTATTTCAACATTATTTTATCACAGCAATTTTCCTTAGCACCAGAAAGGCACACAGACTCACAGACTGATATGTCTGTTTGCTGAGTACTTTTTATAGGTTTGGGAGCAACTATTGTTGCTGTTGCTGTCTTACAAAAGGCAATGACAAGGTATATCAGTGACCCAACCATCACAGGTTCTTTTTCCTTTAATCTCTCTTCACTTGCCCTTTCTGGAGAATGGGGCCATATATCAAACCATGCAAAGACCATGCTCTTTCATACACAAACAGCATTCACAAACAGCAGGCAAGTTCAGCATGTTGACTGAACTGCATTGATACAATAATTTTCTCTAACCACTGCTTTACAGTAGAAGATGTTCCAGGAACACAAATACCTCAAAGTTTCAAGGCAAAAGCACTAAACACATAAGACATAACACAGAGCAGGAACTAGAAACCCAGCATTTAAGAGGTTTAACTTGTTATTTGCATACACAATACATTTATACTTGTTCTGAAACTGGTAAAAACAACCTACAATTCTTTGGTCAGTATAATCCCCACTGCTGTATGCT
Organism: Campylorhamphus procurvoides; assembly: GCA_013396655.1. Lineage (NCBI taxonomy): Eukaryota > Metazoa > Chordata > Aves > Passeriformes > Dendrocolaptidae > Campylorhamphus > Campylorhamphus procurvoides. Next base: position 34,626 of record WBMV01001412.1, read on the forward strand.
GTGGCCAGAGTTGAAGAGCACTTCTCTGCATACCAGGGAGAAAGACCTTGCTGAGAAGCACTACTAATAGAGATTGTGTAGATACTGTCAGTATAACCATCACAGTCACAGTTGTCACCCTGACGACCTCCATTCCCTGAAGCCCATACGAAAATGGAGCCTTTTCCATTTCGGCCCTAGGGAAAACAGAAATGAGGGGTTATCAAAGCCACTTCAGACCCTGAGAGATTATCAAAGAGATTTCACACCCCTTAATGTATCCTTAACAACTCCTTCCCCCCCAAAACACTAATATACCAAACATTCTCAGTCAGAAGAGGACAAATTCTATAAGAACTGCAGAAGAGAGAGGCAGAAGAAACCAGCTATCTACACATCCTACTTATCCCCCTGCAGCACATCTCTTAGTTTGACTGATCTATGTTTAGTGTTCCAGGCACAGCAACTTTCCTCAGAAGTGGATTTTAAGGTTGAAAGAGTCTGTGTTCAGCAGGGAAGTTTTCCCACATGTGGATGTTTTGATCCTGTCCATTTCTAGAAAAAATGGCCATTTGTTTTTAAGAAATGGCAAGTTTATCAGGGATCATTTTGTTTGCCTTTCCTGTGATCGCAGAAGTATGGGTTAGCAGTATCAAGAATGCATGTCCTGGAAGCTCTCCCTTCTCTCACAGATATGTGATTCAGCATCACCAGTCTCCAGACACAGCCACATTCATCCCCTGTCCTGGTGTCCGGTTAAGGAGCAGCAGCCAACACCTGATGCCAGCAGCTGACAGCATGTAAACCATCACAACTATCACAGAGGAAGCACATACCATCCTCTCCAGTCTTAAGCTGGGCTAGTTTTTCAGCAGAAAACAACCTGTTTCGTGTGACGAGCAAAAGTTCATATGTTGTTCATTATTAATCTGTGTATGTTCCATAGAACCAACAGTTGAAAACAGATTTTTATCAGCCCACTCAGGTGAGATTTGAACTTGTTTATGCAAATGCAAAGACATTTGCAGCACTTAAAACATTAAAAATAAAGATACTTTTAAAGATACTGCGATATAGCTGCTACCTTGGGAAGGATGAGCCATGTCAACTACAGAAAATGATATAGTATCTTTGAGAATAAAGGCTGCAGTTCAGAAAAGCACTGGTGTATCTAAACACCTGCTCTGATTTCACTTAGAGTGATGCTACCACCTGTTAGGTGCTTCAGGCTTAGTCTGTGCTCAGGAGCTTTACCAGAGCAGCAGTGAAGGATCCAGGGATTAAAATTGTTTCCAATCCCAACTCTGGCTGACTTTAAGCAGAATGGAGACAAGCCAGAGCCTTGCAAAAGGCAGCCTGACAAACGAAAAAAATTTTCCCCCATATGACATAAAACAAGCTGTAAAAAAGAAACATTCTTCACCAAAGAACCTGCTTTTTCAGGGTAAAACCACCAAGCGTTTATTGCCTAATCTCCCTCCTCTCCTGCTGCCTACCTATGGGCTTAGATCTCTCCTTGCTACCAGTTCACTCTTCCTGGACTCCATTCTTCCCATGGGGTATCTTTGTCAGCTGTCAAGCTCTGCATTCTTCTCCCCTTCTGTCTATTAACGTTAACTGCCCTTTATCCAAAATTCTTTCCCTTCGCTTCTGTACTTTCAGCTTTGCTCCATTTCTCTCTTCTCCCACCTCTGAGTCAGTTTTCCTCTCTGTATCAGTACCTGTCCATCTGTAGGTATCTTTTCACCTCACTGGCAAGAGCAAGAGTAGTTTAGTAATAAATACCTGGCAGCTCTTAGTTTGCACCCTACTTACTATTTAAAGAGTGCAACATCAAAACAAAAACTGTAAAAACATTCCTTCCAGTTGTCTTCATCATGCATTTTTACTATATTCATTTTAATTGGATCAAATTTATAAATTACTGCAATTAACACAATACAGGCTCATTCACAGAGTGCTAAAATGCATCACTATTTCACACAGCAAAATATTCATGAAGCAGAAATTTTGTATTAAATTTTATAGGCTTTCAGTGCAGAAATCCAATTACTGTTCAGTGCAAAACAAGTAGCAGAGAAGGGTGGGGGGTAGGGCAAGACAAAGGCAGCAAAAGTAAGGATGGAAAAAGGAAGCTTATCTGTGGAGATTAGCAGCTTAAAATCATCTTAGAAATTCCTAATAGTCCTGTTCTGGTTGGAAATGTGTCTGACCTCTACTATTAAAATATATCTTGTCCATTCGTAATATGTTTGAGCAAAGACAGCACAAACCATTTGAATTTCTTCCCTGCTATCAACCACTTTAAAATGCTGTTCTCTGCCACATTTTGCTTTATCTTTCCCTGAAGTATCGTACCTGATTTATCCCATACTCAAAAGCCTTCTGTGCCAGTCTCCCAGGCCCCTCCACAGTTTTACCATCATCATTAGGGCCCCAGCTTGCACTGTAAATATCCACATGTTCTGGATTGAAACCAATGGAACTGGCTTCAATAGCATCGGTGACTATTCCATCCAGCATTCGTATACCTTAACAGGAAAATAAAAAAAAAAAAAGGCAAAAAAAAGCAGACTGGATTTACTTTCTGTTCCCTTCTACTTGTCTTTGTTAACTTTTTAAAGTTTCCGGCAAAGTAAATCCAGAACTATTGCAACCATGGACTACTGCTGTTCATGTAAATAATATAGAGGACAGTCCCTGTCAGTGTGAAACAGTACCTTTAACCTTTATTTCCAGAGCTCAGTGTTCTCTACAAATATTAAACCTTAAAATCTTGTTTGCCTCCTCTTTTTCTTTCTCTCCTTCTGTAGACACCAAAAAAACTGTCTTGCTTACTGTTCCTGCTTTTTCTTACTGCATTCTCTTTCTTCCTCCTTCCTCTCTATTACATCTGTAACAAAGACTTCTCAAACAGCTAGAATGCCACTGAAATTAAATAGGTTTTATCAGCATTACTTTTATCTTAAGCGTTCTAAGAGTTTTAGTTCAAAGATGTAGTTGTGAATGTTCTGACTAAAAAACTTTGATCTCAAAGTCCTTAAGGTTTTGCTGTCTTTGTGACACAGCTATTTCAGTAGCTCTTCAGTCTCCACCACAGAAAAAAATCTCACTGTTGTTTTACTGCCACAGGGTTTTTTTTCTACTCTGAGCAATCCAGAGATATCTAGCCATTAACAATTCATTAGGAACTGCATGATCTAATCTTCTTCAGAGCAAGCCTGATCTCAGTGGTACTTAAAATTCAGGCGCAGACAGCAGCAGTTCATCTGCGCTGGATCCATCACTCTGCAAAACTACAGCTCTGCAGCAGGACTGCAACCACTGTCCTGTGCTGGAGGAAGGTGGAAATAGCAGGAGTTTGGCAAAATTTCCACTGTGGCATGTCTCTCAGAGCGACAGCAGCAAGGTAAGAGCTACAGCAGTCAGGATTCAGCCTGTGTTTACAAGCAATAAAAATGTCTGAGTTCTCTTGAACCTGGCACTTAGAGCTACAGCAGCTGCACCATCACTAGCAGTTGGTGAATTATGAGTACACATTTTCTAGTGTTTTCCACAAAATGGGGATTTTTCCAGAGCACAGCAGGCAAAATGTGGTCATTCTGTTAAAACAAACAAACAAACAAACAAACAAGCAACGCACACCAAAACCCCCCTCACACTACTCTTGCAGCTCAGTGTCTTATTCTTTTTTTCATGCTGTCAAGCAGGAAAAAAAGATTGCAACCATAACTCTTTTCTGAAATGGCTGGCCTCTTGATACTCATAACACCCCTGAGACAAAGCTGAGCTTTACTGTTTCATATTCATTAGTGGCAAAATCAGACAAAGGAGTTAATCCACTCAACCATGGCTGCTCCGCTATCACTCACAAAGGTGGGAAAAGCATCAGTGTATATCCTGTGCCTCAGGTACATTTGATTACTCTTTTTTTTTCTTTCAGCTGGCTCAGAATTGTGAGATTCTCTCATACCAGCACACTGTGAGCAAAGATCTGCCTGTGTGAAAGTGACTGCAAGCTCCAGGTGTGAGCTTGCAACACACAATGAGATATTGGGAACGCGAAGAGTGGTGTACAGATACTTCACAGAGAAAAAGAAAAAAACTCTGTAGATAAATAACATAAAAAGGAAAAAAAAAAAACAACACAACACTGACAAAAACAGTTCAAGGAAAAAAAATCGCTGCCTTGTCTTTGTGATCATCAAAAATCCTGATTGTTCAAGTCAGCTCAGGGATTTGATGACTGCAATGATATTCCCCTAAGCAGATTCCAATTATGTCCTCTTGCATAAACTCTCTTCTATTCTTGCTCCCATCCTCAGTCTCACAAAATCAAAAGCAGGCAAAGCCCAAGGTAATTTCAGACACATACATGTATGTGCCTGGCAGAAGGCTATTTTTAGCGGCACGTCACTGTGCAGGATCTCTCAGCCCAGCCCTTTGTAAAATGGAGCCACTTAATAATTTAATTACCATGGCAGCATCATGGAAATATCATAGCGCAGCACTATGGTTAGGTATGCATGAAAATATATCCACCCTACCTTACTCCAAAGGGGATCAATGCACACACATTTCTCAGCTTTGCCCAGAACAATAGTTGAATGTTAAAGGACACTGAAAGGTGTCACTTGGAAAACTGGCAGTACTTAAGAAATACTTTTTTATTTTTCACTCAGTGCACAGAAAAGCCTGTGGGACTCAGAGCCACAAAGTACTGAAGGGACTAACCAAAATTTCAGGATAGGGCCAGGCCTTGATGACTGAGAGTACTGAGAATGCTCAGGGTTATTAAAGTCAGTACTCTCATGGGCAAAAAAATTTTTTTTGAATGGAATATTTTGGTTTATCTCTCAAAGTAAAGTTAAACCAACCTCTGATGCTGAAGGTTGGAGAACAAGGCATTCCAAATGTCGGGTCTTCTTTCCTTCAGGCAGCTAATGCTGACTATCAGAGAGAAGGCACTGGCTGTGGACCACTGGATTTATCCAGTATGGCAAACTGCTACAAGCAAAGAGCCACTTAAATAAGTCGTCCTGAACTAATATCAAACAGAAGTGTGCAATGTGTCATTTCATGGATTTAAAGATAAAAGAAGAAAAACAGACCCTGAAGAAATTAATCTTGTAGAGCTTACATCATAAAAACATTCTTCCAGTGTTCAGCCACTCCAAATTTATCTGAATCTTTTGAAGACTTCTCTTATCTTCCACTGCTCTTTAAACATAGTTTTGTTACATCCCTATCTTACTCAGTCTGGTCACATCTAACAGCTTACAATTTCTTTCAATTGTAAATTGTAAATTCTTTTCCATTCTTTCTCCTCCCCCACCCAAGCATAAGCTGCTTTGTGGGTAATGTGGATTGCTGGGCTGCTTTTCCTCCTGTTTTTTCCCTTTTCTAGATAAATCACCCCACACAGATCTGTAGTTTGCATTTGCACATGAGCACAGAGCATATGCAAATAGCCATGGAAGAACCTCCTCTGTAGATGCCAGAGCCTTGAAATATGGAGTTCAGACGTCTCTGCGGCTTCATCCATTTTGCCTTGGCTTTCAAAATTTGACGTCTTCATCTTATGAGTGAGATATTTTATTTAAACAGATCATGACAGCATAATGCATTATAGCAAAGGCAAACTGCAAAGCTGACATTTGTGACAACTCAGCAGAGTAACTGGGAACCTACAAACATCAGTCTGAAAGGGTGGGGAAGACAGTCATAGGTGTCAATCGCCACTCATCATCCCATTGTTTAAAAGGGAAAAAAAGGGAGCAATGGAAAAACTAGGAGTATCTTCCTCCGAGCTAAATAACCATTTGCAAGTGATACTTTTATCATAACTATTTCATAAATCTCTAATGGATTAAACTTTTAGTCACTGCTTAAAAAAAAGAAAAGCAATAATGATGGACAGGCAAGCAAGACTCTACTTGTTTTCAAATTTAACTTAGGGTAACAGTAGAGAAGTAAGGGTTTAAACAAAAAACACAGGAGTCTGAATATCTTGACTGACATGGCCTTTTGAATGCAATTGTGTAGATGGAAACAATATGCTGCAAGTAGGATAGGTATAAATTTCTGTATTTTTTTCACTCTACTCAGTCCCTTTCCTCCCTTATGTTTCCTCCTTCCACAATAGCCAATTATAAAAAGTGAGTTCATGGTTGCTTAAAAGACTCAGTCCTAACTCTGAGTACAAAAAGTTGATGCTATTATTATAATTTATAATTATTACCGTTAATATTATTATTAATACTACTATGATTTCTATTATGATAATCATCACCACCATCTCTATTGCCACTGCTGTTGTTATATATTATACCTATATTCTACTCATAATCAGATTCCAGAGTTTACTCAAGAAATTCTGTCACGTAGATGTAAGACTTTACACTATCACCAGACAGGATTTTGTACCTTTTAATATTCCAAGACTCATGTTTTCCAAGAAGGATCAATCATTAATATTTCAGATTAATGGTATCTGAAAACACTCAGAATCTGTCTTGTTTCCATTCATATTAGACACCTAATTCTTTCAATTTCCTTACCTCCAACTCTGGAGTTGTAGGCAACTCCAACTCCACATTTTCTGTTGTTGGCTTGCATGGCAATTTCTCCTGCACACCGTGTCCCATGCCTGAATAAATATAGCAAGAATAAGCAACATCTCATAACATCTTTGGTGTAATGGTGATGAGTGTACAGAAACACTCATCAATGACCTTGATTTCGTGGAAGTCCTACTTTAAATTAATGCAATGCAGCTGTTCAATAGAGTTAGAGATTTAGCTACGTGATAGAAAAATACTTGTTTCCCTTAAGCTTCAGGAAATATAGTTACCTACTTAATGCTCAAATGAACATTGTGATGAGATGATAAATGCATAAGTCACGCTGAAGTCTGTAGACACGTTAGATACCAGGATGTTAGCAGAGTGCAAAAGTAGTTTAAAGTTATGAGGCTAAGACACGGTCTTGAAACAAAAATAAGATACAAGTATAAGGGTAACTGTAAGACAGTTGCAGTATGTAATACTACAAACTATTATTCAATGACATGACTGAATGCTTCTAGGCTGAATTCCATTTACTTATTAATAAAGATTAGAGGCAATACAGGTAGATTTAAGAGATAATGTCATCATAACAAGAGGATAATGGCTTCTTGCTCTTAAATAACGCTGTAACAAAGCAGAAATGCCATTTTTCAAATGTCTTATTCATGGGACATTTCTCCTTTGACTGATCCTTCTTTTCCCCCCCCCCCGTATACTGATTTGTGTAGTGGATGCTAGAGTATTGTCTGAGAGACAACAGGGAACCAGTGCATCAGTTTCTGATTACCTGTATTGAGTAGTGGCATCCTAATTTGTCTAAGAAATTGACTCCTTTTGTGTACCAGCTTATAAAGAGGTCTGCTCTGTTCTCTTTCTTATGGGCCAAATCCATTCCTGAATGACAATGCATATGCCTTGGTGTGACAGACCCACCGAGGGGCTTCACCAAATATCCAAGAGGTGGCTCCAGAGAGGGCACCAGAGACAATTCCTCTCTCCCTCTGACACACAGAAGTCCACCACATGGACTGGCTGGTTGTCTTGTGATCAAGTTTTTCAAACCTCCTGTGTCATTACCTTAAGGACATTTAGGCCAAACCTGGTCTAAATAAAGCCTCCATATGCCTCAGAAGAGAGAGAAAGACTGTCACAGGAGTGAATGTAACCTCCTCCTGTATCTACCCATGTGTCATACCCATACCAGGTCACCAGGGATTGCATGCACTGAAACAGAAGTTCAGAGGCCCAAAAGAACTACCACCAGAACTGGAAAAGAGTATCCTTAACTGCAAAAGCTGACCTAAAGGGATGGGTTTCTTGGCAAGTTCCTCTAAGACACAGTCTCTTCCAGGGGCTTTCACAAGAGACATCTTTTTGCTTGTAAATTCCCAGTGCAAAGCAGAGAACTGAAGTAAAAATGTGCTTAGGGTGGTAACATTCCAGGAACATGGGACTCCCTGAACAGATTGTTCCTTTCATCTTACAGAAACACATCAGTACCTTACACAAATGGGGATACAAAGAAATCCAAGACATCATAGGGAGATTACAATTATGCTCATCATCAGGGAATTTCATTACAATATTTCTGCCAACATTACATGAGAATGTTTGTGCAAACTGCTGGAACACAGAAAGTTCCTTCTGAACATCCAAGAACATTTCTTTAATGTGAGGGTGACCAAGCACTGGCACAGGTTGTGCAGCGAGGCTGTGGAGTCTCCCTCCTTGGAAATATTCAAAAGCAATCTGGACGTGGTCCTAGGCAACTGGCTCTACATCTCCCTGCTTGAGCAGGGGGTCAGACCAGATGACTTTCAGAGGTCCCTTCCATGCTCAACCACCCTGTGATTCTGTTACACAAATTATTCCTCTTATGACATAATTGCCACAGGAGACATACACAGGTGTTTCTGCATTTGTATCTTCTAACACAAAAATTAGTAACACACTATTTTGTTCTCTTCACAAAACTGGGAATCTACTCACTTGTTTTCATTTGTTGGGTCATATCTAGGAAAAGGATCATGATCATTGTCATTGAAATCATAGCTTGCCTTTGGGTCCTACATGTAAAAAAAGAAAAAGAGGCATTCAGACAACTACAAAGTGCATTTTTAGAATGCTTAGCAAAGAGGGTTCTAGAGTCTGTATTTATTTACGTGGTGTGCCTCACAGTGGCAGCAACCAAGTAGTTAGAATTTGACAGCCATTAACAATTCCATAATTTTTTCAGAGCTCTTTAATAATTCAGCATTAAACCACTGTATACAAACATGCCTGGGAACTAAATACACTGAAGGAAAAGCAAAACAACAAAATACCCACCCTCAGTACCACTGCTGAGTAACATTCAGCTTCCTGTGATACAGGTCAGGTTCCAAATCATGCCTAAGGCAAATACTTTAGTCTCTACACTGTAGAACCTGACTTACAGGACAGAAAGTGAGACGGAGAAGAGTGTCTGTATTTTATTCCATAGCATTCTAGAGCTCAAACTTACATAGTTAGCATAGATGTCAGTGTGATTCCACTCCAAGCCATCATCTAGTACTGTGATGACAATTCCCTTGCCTGTAATCCCTTTTAGCCACACAGGAATAACATGAAGATCCAGTTTGGGCAGGGATGGAGTTATTCTCGTATCTTGCTGGGGAGTGGAAAGAATTGAAATATGTCAACATTTTATCAATTTTTAGTAAAAAATCATATTTTAAAGACACAGTAAACTACCTCATCCTGAACTTGTATGTTTTGCTCAAATTTTTAAAAGATGAAACAAAAATTATTTTAATCAAATACTTGTAGCACTGAAAGGTTCACTGCAATACCTGAAGATCCCTGAAGGCCACCTCTGAATAAAGAGCATCTTGTATTTATTGGAGGTAGGCAATGAAAATGTGGGAATGGTAGGGATTTACTGATGGACCTTGGAACGCTGAGTTAATAATCAGACCTGCTAATGTTTGTTCTTCTCATTTGATGAGAAGCCAAGATAGTACCCAGTGTACAGTGAGAGCTGGATTCCCTCCAAATGTGTTTTCTCCTCTGACATTAAAGTCAGCCAGAGCAAAATAATTAACGGATAAAATAATTAAGATAGTCGTATGGTTGGGAGCAACTGTGTTGAATCACAACTTTCTATTTACTACCCTTGTTCCTGTTCCTGTGATAAATCAACTGGAAGTATGAATCATAGATAACCTTCTCTTCTGCAGCAAGTTTTTTTTGAAGAGTAGCTCCTAAATGGGTCATTTTTCCTATCTAATACTAAATGTGCAGCACATACATCTAATTCAGAAAACAACCCTCATAAAAGCACAGTTGCAAAAAGAAGAAATGTCTTTTTGTTTCTCTGTGCATAATTATGTTAGTTGATCGCAGGGATTTTTATGCATTTGTTTACAAAGAAGTGCTGAATAAAATACGATACTTAGAAAAAGAAATTTCTTATGGGAATGACATTTCTTTCATTTAATGGTATAGTTTCTGACTGCTGCCATTTAGGAAATTATTTGAGGTTTCATGTTTTGTTCTCTAGAATCCATCAAGTAATATTTTCTTCTGGAGATGGGAATGTACACTGGAACTGTTGGCATCAAATCATAAAATACTAAGTTATTCACTACAAGGCAAGAAACATATTTTGGGAGAAAATATTTAACATGTTTATGTATTAATCAGAGGAATTCAACAGGCTCTGCAAACAAGGGAAAGCAACATGTTTCTATTTCTCATGTGGAAAAACTAGAGGGAAAAGAAATGAAAACCATAAAAAGATTGAAAAAGGAACTATGCTCCTGGAGATCAACACATTGTTGGGGTTTTTTTCCTCAGGACTGCTTTTATGAACTCTCTGTGTGTTTGTGGATTTGTCTAATACAGACATCTTGGAAATGTCCTCCTATTTTGGATACAGGCAAGGAAGTAAACAGATACTGAGCTTCAAAGAACAGCTCGATTCTTACAGACAACATTGTTTTTGTTGGAAAGAAGTCTGCAGGAATCCTAATGGAAATATTTTATGCTATACAGTTTATAATTCATCTTCTCTAGTTCAAACGAAGGAAAGGGAAGATAAAGGATTATACAAGCAGCCTGCAGTTTGTTCTGTTTCCTCTAAGTTGAACCGAAAAAGAGAAGAGTATTTCCAGCCACTCTGGCCACATCTGTGCTTGACCTTTTTTATTGATTTGTTATACCCACACATAATCCCATTTCTATTCTGAGTGAAAGCAATGAAGCCTCGACTGAAGGTACAGCTGGAAGCACAACAGAAACACAGGCTCTTGAAAGAAACCATATAAAACATAAATGGTCAACTGTGTTTCCGAGTTGTCACATGCAGACAGAAACTACAGAGCTCAGCAAATTTATTTTGAACACATGAGCTGTAGAGCCCCTCTTACATATAAATCCTAGTCCAAGAGGCTGAAGGTGCCTCTCACATGTATGAATATGCTTTTGTTTTCATCTGGACTATGCATTCTGCACTACCAATTTTAATGAGAGAATACAGGAGCAGCTGCACACATGATAATGGACTTCTTATACACTGACAGCAAATATTTTAAATAATCCTAAATGTAGCTTTCAACTCAAAATTTCTAGTATCAACCTCCATCCTAAACAGCATCCTGAATTGTCTTCCAGAATCTTTGTACAAACAACACTTTGAAGAAAATAGAAGGATGCCTGAAATTATTATGCAACAAGATCTCTCATTTTAACATGGTATGCTAATGAAAGGGACCCTTCACTTACTCCCTTCAGTGCAGTCGCTCTGTTACCAGCAAAACAATGCAGCACATACAAAATCCACCATCCCCAGTTCCACAGTGTAACAAATTCTCACCAGATACCACTGCTGATTCCACATAGGATCATTGAAAAGACTTTCTGCTGAGTCTCTGACGGTGGCACGTTTAGTTCGCTTCTTTTCATATTGCTGCTCTGCCCATGACACCTACAATTATTTGTATAAATATGACAAGTGAGCCTCTTTAGTTTAGGACTTCATTAACCTAGAACATAAGGGCTTCCCTCACACAGAGAAATTTTGCTGCCTAAAGCAAAACGAGCAATGATTGATACAGAGAGAAGGATTATTTAAACTGCAGCACAGCGTGATTCGGGGAAGAGAGCTTGCTGAAATCACAGTACCGTAGAATCAATTCACAGAAAATCATGAAGTAGAAGTTAACAGTAGAACTCCTGTGAGTGACACAGTTCAGGCTTTTGTGTCAAATAAAACCACGTGGTACAGTGAGAAGGTCATTTAGGCAGTGGTGGTTACAAAAAAAAGGAAAAACACAGCCTGCTTCTTTCACCTCCTTACCTTTAGTTCACACTCTATTTCTATCAGGAGTTAAAAGGAAAGAAGAAGGATTATCTCTGGCTTTAGTCTAGCAATCATAATGATGCTGTTACTCATAGACCAGCTGGACCTTCAAGTCTCCTTCCACATAGTGTTTCAAAATGTGATCAGTTAGGAAGACATGAATATTGGACTAACTTCATCACTGGCATAATTCCACTTAAGGCCAAGATGCTTCAGCATGTTTTGCTAAAGCATGAGTTGCACTGCATTTGTGCATGGGTACAGCAACCCCTAAGTCACTTAGTTGTATTTTAAACGCGTATCCCACCTAGCTCCCTTAAATGTGTTACTGAACCCAGTTGAAATCGAACCCTGACTGTGATACCTGTCTTGGTGCTGTGTATTCCTTTTGGAAACGCAAATGAAATGTTATTTGTAGTTGGTACTTGTATGGTCACTCTGACATGGATAAGATTAGTACTTTTCATCCCAGTTTCCAAATGAACAAGGCAAACTCAGGCTCAGTAGACTGCCAGGATCCTGTGACAAGCCTCACATGGATGGTGCCTTGGATCTAACATTGTACTTTCAACCTCTGAATAGATTTCATTACTTTTATCTACTGTGATTGAATGGCTTTATGATCCTTACATCTATCACCACATGTGAAACAATAACGATTCAGAAATTATAATGACAAAAAAAGTACTGATTAGGTTAAAATACAATTTTCTAGTGAAAGCCTAATGAAAATTCACTATGAGAACATAAATCCTTTAACATGGTGGCTACACTAGGCATGTTTACTATTCTCTTTGCTGTATATTTAGTCCTAAAACCCCAACAAACCTAAGTTAGTCATAGCAGATGAAAACACCCATGCAACTGCCCTACTGATATCTAGGGCTATACATACTTGTTAGAGCAATTACTTTGATCTCCCTTCCCTGCCCACAGCAAAGCCTGACTTCTTCATCACCCAACAGTAATTAACAATTGACAACTTCCATGTTTGTTATTCTTTTTCACTGTGGACAAGTGCAGGGAGGAAATGAGCTGAAACTCCCAAGCACATGTGTCAGACAAACAAGTCAAATGTTTGCCACTCAGCAGCTGGGTGAGGTTCCAACCATCCATCTATGGCAAAAGCTGAAGGCCTTGTGCCAAATCTCCAGTCACTCAGAGACAGAGCAGTAAAAACAATCTCGATTCCAGTCTGCTTGCAAGAAAGTAGATTTGGAAACTAGTGCAAATACTAGAAGAAGTTAAGAAACCATGTAATTATATCACTTCAATGTACTCACAGCCTTTATCTGTTTTACAACAAACACTATAGGAAGCAAATAAATATTCAGATTAGAGGCAAGTTTTACCACAGCTTTCACACTTAACATACCATAAAATTCATGGAGGCATTATACAAACAAAAACCAGAATCCCTCTTTCTTTCCCTTTTTAAAGGCTAAATTTAAATCTTTTTCAATAGGCTGTTGCTGAACAAGAGAAAGGTTTTTAGAGCAAAGGTCTATGCACAACTACACAGCATTACATGATTGCTTTGTGTTCATACACTTATATAATGCATAATTACACCTCATTCATTCACAGAGTTAATTTACATACTAGATGGTAAATAAAAGGGAAATTGGAGTAAATTTAGCAAATTACCTGCAGCACTTTGAAGCCCTGTTTCTGAATCTAAATATGCAAGTCTACAATAATGTCAGGCAACAATGTGAGTAACACAGTCACTTCCATTCTGCTACAGTTTTAGAATTCAATGTACTGAACACTGTCATTCTTCCCTGTGTAAGAGATGTATTCAATGTATTAAGTCCAAAAAGAGAGTAACTGCAGCCAAAACTCTGCTCCTGAACACTACTATGATGACATTGGACATCTGATCCTATGTGTGGGCATAAATCAGAACAGTAGTCTACACTGAAAGTGCGGGTTCAAACATCAAAGTTAGAATTATTTCAGCTTTAACTGTTAAACCAGCGTTTGCAAGGAGATAGATGGGAAAGTATGGTTTTGAATCACAACAGGCAAAACAAACACCTTGTCTCACCAAACACAGAATATTTCCTCCTCATTGACATTTGCACCTAAAACCTCCAGATAGAAAATTACTCATTCTCAAATGAATTGTCCTTATATTGTAATCTGTTGGTTTTCCCAATTAGATTACTTGATGCTTTGGACTGCTCATGGTGTCACAATGACTGCTGCAATAATGCTGATCAGTAAATCAAATTTTATTGTTCTGAAATTTGCCAGAAAATAATTTTTTAAGAGAGGCTGACAGCCTTCTGATCTTCTCCTTAAACAGGTCATGAAACCCAGCTTTTCAGCACGTTAACAAAGAGAAATGGTTCTCTCTTAGATAAAATCAGATAAATGGGGAGTCTTCTTCACCAGTGGATCGCACCCAAGATCTCTGGCTCTCCAGTGTGACTGTTCCATGACTGCAGTGGGATCCAGTGCAACAAAAGACTGCAAGTCTGGAATGTGTGATGGATCCCCTGAGAAGGGGGTTTAGCTTGTCATAGAAGCCCGTCCAGCAAAACCTCAGCCTTTTTTTCCCTACTTCATTTTTCACTTAATATTCAGCCACTTTAAATCAAACCTAATTCACATGGTAATTGCACAGACGTTGCCTAATTAAACTTAGTGCATCTATAGATTTCTACTTTGAACCCTGTAGTTCCCCATTCACATTTTCATCAGTGACACATCAACATCTGTAATTACAGCACTGCACATCTTAAATCTTAATTTGGAAAGCTCTTGTAAAATATACGGTAAGGGAGGGTCAGATTCTGCCTGTTAATGACAGAATAGTTAAGTATTATTCAGCATGAGTACGGTTGGCTGAATATGTTAAACTTACAAAATGAGGCAAGCCTGCCGGTTACCTCACTATGAAGCCAGCAGTAAGAAGACAGTAACGAAACAAAAAAGGAAAAAAAAAAACAAGACAAGCCAAACCAAAACAAAAAAGAATAAATTTAACACTCACCCTCTCATCATCAGAAAGTCTCTTAGTGATATGAATGGCACTTCTTCGGGACCTCCTGGGATGGCTTTTATGTCTGAATAGGTAGTGGTTTTTGAGTGATCCAATCTGTAAGGCACAGGCATGCTTTAACTATCCCCATCACAGCAAGTAACGACAACCAGAACCTGAATGAACTCAGTCTGCTGAAAAGACAAAAGATCAAGAAACTCGCCTTTGGATATTTTAATCTGAACTAGAAAACATTCTTCAAGTAACAAGTGCTTATCACTGTGGTAAGTAACAAGTGCTTATCACACTGTGCCTGCTGGAAGAAATCGGGGGAACATTTTCATTTAGGCTAGCCGAAGTGCAGTCACAGCTACTACAGTACTCGCCATCACCTCTAGTAGCGACCACTACACTCACAGACACACCTTGACGTGGCCACACTTCGCAGGGCCAGTTGTACATATGGTCACACCCCAGTTTTGTCCGCTCGTCCTGCAGTTCAACCCTGCGAGGCTTCAGGCACCTCACTGTGGTGCTGGTTTGTAGAGGCACCCACCGTGAGGGCATTTTCACTTGCACACCAGCCAGTCCCCGGGGAGAGCCGGGGAGCACCCCCCTTGCCTTGAAATTGTTTGAGCTGGGTGGTGGCAAATGCACCGACTGCAAAGGCAGAACGACCAAGCCCGCTGCGATGAGGTCACACCGAGGGGTTTGGGAGCCCCGAGAACTGGGCTGGGCTGCCCACGGAGTGGTCGGAGGGGAGCTGACCCCCACCCGGACACCCTCCCCGGCCACGACAGCTCCCGAGGGGGGACGGAGGGACGGAGGGATGGATGGACGGAGCGGGGTCGCGGCGCTGTCGGACGCGGTGCCCGGCACAGGACCCGACACAGGATCCTTCTCGCCGGGAGGTGACACAAGGATGTTCCCTCACGGCGGTTACTCATCCCTGACAGCGCTGACGTCACGGCATCCCAAAAAAAGCGCCCGAGGGATGGGTGGAGAGAAGCCCCGCGATGCCGATGGAGCCGGCGGGGCGGAGGCGGCACGGGGTCGCGGCCGGGGCTGCTGGGGGTGAGCCGGGGAGCCCTGGGACCCCCTGGGACCCTCCGGGACCGTGGGGTGCCCGACCGGTCTCCTCCGGAGCGAGCGGGTTGCTCCGCCTGGATCCCTCCGGGGAGAGCTGGACTGACAAAGACCCCGAACCTGCCCGGGTCCCTCAAGGAGAGCGGGAGGTCCCTGCCCGGCCTCTGCCTGTTCCCCTGAGCAAGAGCCGAAACGCTCTGC
>WBMV01001412.1:52094-66009 GCA_013396655.1 Campylorhamphus procurvoides
TGTGGTACCCACGGGTGGGGGCAGCCCCCCGAACAGAAGCGCCGGGGCACGGTGTAGGATCGCTTCCATTATTGTAGGGAATCAGTGAGACGCCGAGGCGAAGGGGAAGCAGAAGCGCGGATCCCGCCCGCTCCTCGCACCCATCCCGTCGCCGATGGGTGTTCTGTCCCCACCCCAGCCCCGTGTCCCCTCTCGCGTCGGTGCGAGAGGACAGCGGGGGGATACGGCATTTGTCAGTCAATTAAGCTAATAAACCGGGACCCACCGGACGGCACAGCCTGATTAACATGCGTCGTCCCCTGAAACCTCCGACGCACCACAGATACGCTGCATTAATCGGCACCGGTGCCTACCCTGATGATGTAGCAAATACAGTCATCCTAAAGTTACCCATTTTATAAAATTTCACATTTAAAAACATTCAATCTATACATATTTATCTATATATTTTTTAAATCTCTTTTTCTCAGCAAATAGTTCAATTTCTAGAGCACTTATTGCCATTTGCATGTGCATTTCCCCAGCTTCTTCACTTTTATCTAACCTTTCATCTACCATTTCATTGTCTATCTCTGCGTGTTAGAAAATGCCTCTAAAAGTTTCCTAATGTTCTCTAAATGCTGTCTCCTTTGTCTTCTAAAAATGAACCTTTGAGCAGCTTCAATACATAGTTCGCTGTATTTCATTGCTTGATTCTTCCAATTTTTAAATTGTAAATTTTAATAAGCTGGTTTTAGATTTCTGCTTCAATACTACTTTTGTTCTGTTTATTACAGCGTGACAGATATACATGCCCTATTCCTCACTGGCTTCTAAAATGGGAAGATTACGAAAAACATAAATACAAAACAATGAGGAGAGGAAAATATTGTACAAGTCTAGTGTTTCAGTGTCTGACATCTCAGCCTCAGACATCATTGTGCCAGGGTGGGTATGGTTCTTAGCATCTCCAGGGCTCTTAGGAATGTGTTCCCGTAGGGACAGAGGGATTGTAACTACTGCTGCTGCTGAGTAGGAGCCCAAAATAATAAGAATCTGAATGGATCTATAAGGGGAAGGACAAGTGCATAGTAAGTATACCATAGATGCCAAGAAAATAACCATAAGTACTGATATAGAACTGAACACTGATAAAATGACACTACAGCAGCATCCTGGTTTTCATCCACACTCATTTTCTGCAACGTGGTAAAACAACAGGTCAAGCTTTGTGAAAGCCAAGCCAGAAAACAGGGCATGGGGTTTCTGTTAATTTTAATTTATTTTTTTCTCTGGATGGGTTTCTGAGTGCTCACTGCCAAAAATGTATTTTCTTTACTTTCTTGGACAGATGCCCTAAAGGTCACTCTATTCCATTCTTAGCATTGTTTCTGAGGCTTTTTTAAAATGTGGCCATGTCACCAAACAATTTTCAGTTTCATGGGGGTTTTTCCTGTGAAATTTTACCACTGCTGTTCTACTCTAAACACAAGGGGATTTTTACCTCTCATTTCTAATCACTGAGACTACTACTTGGCTTGACTTTTACATTTTGTATTAAGGAGCTGTGCAGAAATATTATCTTCATGCAGAACAAATGAGGGTCACATATATGTATAATGAGGCTAGAACATCTGCATCCCTAGGAGTGTTTTGATAATTTAGGTGCTCTTTTCTCAATTATTAACTCATTTATATATTTGTTCATTGCAATATTCTTCTGTGCAGGATGATAGGCTGCATACAGGGTTCTAGACTGTGCTAGAAAATGAGCTCTGTGCTACTTGGACTTCGTTATCCCATCCATTACTGAATTATGCTGCCCAACCCACTACATTCCCATTTAATAATAGCACAATAAAAAGGAACAGCTTGCTCGGCAGCATCCGGTGGAGTTAAAGGTAATTGTTTCATGCTTCATGAACAATTTAGGTTTTTGTTTATCAGTGAAAGATTCATTTAGCCCCTGGTGCACCCAGTGGTATTTTGCCTGAGTGTAAAATCAGAAACAAACACGAGACCAGTTATAAAAATATTATTTCTCCTTTATAACTTCAGTTTAACATGATATTCAAGATAAATGTGCTTCTAGGGGATCCACATTCTGGTAAGGACCTCTTTGTATCTGGTGCAGAACTACTGGTAAAGCAGCTCTTCGGGTTTTTTCAGTGTGTGGTAGCTCAGTGGGAATCATTGTATTTCCCAAGCTGCAGTGTCTCCTTGTAGACTAAGTGCAAAATGTTCCCTTGCTTGTATTGGTATCCATTGATACAGTGTGCAATACTGAGAATGAAATCCTAACTCACAGGGCTAGGAGTTTAACACTGCATTTTTCTTCCTTATTGTCAAAAGGCATGTAAATGTTTCAGGCGATAGGTGTGTTTTCGTACTCGCATATCTGATCCTTCAAAGACTTGTCCGTGAAAAAGGGAGACAGACTGGTTCTGAAAAGCCAAGCACTTACGCACAGCATCCTATATCCTTGCTTGTTAATAGAGATAACACATTTTAAACTAATAATCTTTAGTCAAGGCTCAAGTTCATAATCTTGAGCCCAACTCTCTGCTTGACTAGTGTGGCATCTCTGCAGACACCCATTCCTTACTGCTGAGGCTGAGACTGGTGTGAGGATTGCTCTCTGCAGCTGGTACCATGTGGCTTCACCATGTCCACTCTGACCACAAAGGTGTCCCATCAGTCAGAACCATGCAGCAGGGTACAATCTGCCATGCAGGGGAAGGATCAGAAGCTTCACCACATCTGAATAGTAGCCAAAACCCTGAGAAATATGTTGATTACAGGATGGGAAGCACAGGCATGAAACCCTGAAACGGGTGAAGTGAGAAAGCTGTCACTGAAATGAAAGCATTGCAGGAAGTTATAAAGAGAAAAAGTTACATTTCTTCTTCTTTATAAGCCTAGTAGAAGAGATAAAATTGTCTTTCTTCCTGAGGCAAATAGGGAAAAAGCAGAGATAAACAGGAACAGGGCGTGAGGAAAACCAAAGGCAGCTAAAAGCACTACATTTATCAGCAGAAAATTTAAAAGTTTTCAGGGGAACACCATCATTGTTTCATCTTACTATGTTGCAAAGTATATTTCTGATGAAGAAAGAAAGAGTGATGCAAAGGCAGAGAGGTGCCTGGGGGAACAGATCAGTGCAGAGGGATCAACACAACCCAGTTGTAGATCAAGTGTTTTGGCTAGTGTATATCACCAGCCTTCTCCAGTTGAGGGTGGCTCTCAGGCTGTTCCCACTTTCCCTTTATTTCTCCAAGTGCATTCACCTAGGAAAACAAGACATTGCAGAAAACCTGCTAAATAAAATGACCTCTGATATTTCTGCCTACATCTCATTACAAAATGTTCTTGTTATTAGCACTGCAAGACCAGTAGATCTTATACAGCTGTCAGGAGCTAAATGCTTTTACAAGATAAAACTTCAGATTCCAAAGTATAAAAGCAACCAGCCACACAGGTGTTGATATTCTTTTACTGATTCTGCTTGGAAGGTCCGATTTGAGAGTGTTAACACCATTCAAACAGGAATTTGTGTTATACGTAGCTTGAACTCGCTAAGTTAGGGCACCGTGTTTCAAAATGAGAGTAGCTGGAAAAGCAGTTCAATGCCTAAAGTGGATGTGGTGACTGCTGTGGTTTAATTACTTAAATACAAAGAAAGGCTGTGCTGCTTTTATTTAATTTGGCAGCTAACCAAAGAACACTCTTGAAACACTCTTTTTCAGTAACACTATTTCTTTTTCTGTAGAAGCCAACACTACAAAGTAATTGAAAGATAGTATAAAAGAAGCCATATGTGTAGGCAATCACAGAGCATAGGGGAAACACCTGTTTTTCCATGAATTACTACCTGCAAACTCGTGGGGCATATTTATTTTGGGGCATTACATTTGCTTGGGTAATAGCGCGTGACACATTTTTACAGCAGGCGCACTCTGAGAACAGCTGATCATATCTGTACAAATGAAATGCAAATATGCCCTCCCAGTTATACCTGTGGTTAAACAGAGGCCTAATGACACCAGGCATTGCTGGCTGCTGCTCCCAGGCCAGCAGGAAGCACTTGGTGAACAACCATCCATTCATAGCAACCTGGCTTATTCTGGGTTATTCTTCTGCTATTCTACCAATATTTGAAGAGCTCTTTCTCTTCCAGTCAAATCACAGCAGCAGCTTTTGCTGAAAGTCTCCTATACTGTAAAGAATTCCTTATGTCCACGTGCAAGAACCACTTCAAAGTTCACTTTCCATGTAAAGAAAAGTTCATTTATTGAGTAGGAGGCACTTGGTGAACAAGCCATCTCCTGTCTTGTCACTGCAAGAGAACTTGCAGCAGTGTGGGAAGGGTTGTGCAGGTGAGTGGGGTTTTCCTCAGGAACTCATCCTTTCTCCATGCGTGGCTCTGGCAGAGCTGTCCCATTCAGCTCAGCTCGGTATGCACAGCTGGTGTGTGTCTGTATCTCAGTAGCTTTAGTCATGTGTCCTTTAGAATCACAGAATCATTAAGGTTGGAAAAGCCCTTTAAGATTGCCAAGTCCAACCATGAAGCCAGCACTGCCGAGCCAACCACTCAACCATGCCCCTCAGTTCCACATCTCTATGGCTTTAAATTCTTACAGGGATGGTGGCCCCATGACTGCCCTGGGAAGCCTGTGCCAACATATGACAACCCTTTCAGTGAAGAAATTTTTCCAAATATCCTGGTATCTGAACTTTACCTGTCACAAGTTGAGGCCAATTTGAGGTTTGGGTGTACTTTGTAGTATTGGCTGAGNGAGAACAGCTGATCATATCTGTACAAATGAAATGCAAATATGCCCTCCCAGTTATACCTGTGGTTAAACAGAGGCCTAATGACACCAGGCATTGCTGGCTGCTGCTCCCAGGCCAGCAGGAAGCACTTGGTGAACAACCATCCATTCATAGCAACCTGGCTTATTCTGGGTTATTCTTCTGCTATTCTACCAATATTTGAAGAGCTCTTTCTCTTCCAGTCAAATCACAGCAGCAGCTTTTGCTGAAAGTCTCCTATACTGTAAAGAATTCCTTATGTCCACGTGCAAGAACCACTTCAAAGTTCACTTTCCATGTAAAGAAAAGTTCATTTATTGAGTAGGAGGCACTTGGTGAACAAGCCATCTCCTGTCTTGTCACTGCAAGAGAACTTGCAGCAGTGTGGGAAGGGTTGTGCAGGTGAGTGGGGTTTTCCTCAGGAACTCATCCTTTCTCCATGCGTGGCTCTGGCAGAGCTGTCCCATTCAGCTCAGCTCGGTATGCACAGCTGGTGTGTGTCTGTATCTCAGTAGCTTTAGTCATGTGTCCTTTAGAATCACAGAATCATTAAGGTTGGAAAAGCCCTTTAAGATTGCCAAGTCCAACCATGAAGCCAGCACTGCCGAGCCAACCACTCAACCATGCCCCTCAGTTCCACATCTCTATGGCTTTAAATTCTTACAGGGATGGTGGCCCCATGACTGCCCTGGGAAGCCTGTGCCAACATATGACAACCCTTTCAGTGAAGAAATTTTTCCAAATATCCTGGTATCTGAACTTTACCTGTCACAAGTTGAGGCCAATTTGAGGTTTGGGTGTACTTTGTAGTATTGGCTGAGGATTTGATCATGTTGCTAGTTGTGAAACCAGCCTGGCCTAAGGATTCGCAGTCAACGCCACTCTTCATGAGTCATCTATTGGGAGCTATTAAAAATAACCACTTTTCTCAGAGAGGCAAACAATAGGGGAGGAATCTTCCTACATCTTTCTTCCTTACCTTCTTCTTTCCCTTCTTCCTGGAATATCTTTAATAATCTTTAAGATCTTTTAAAACACAAATTCTATGGTTCTACAATTCTGTTGTTCTTTTCAACTCTTCTACTATTCTATGGTTCTATTATTCTCTGTCTCTATGCCTCTACACTTGTATTCTTCTATTCTCCTTAATTCTCCTATGCTCCTATGGTTCTATTCTTCTACTGTTCTGTGGTCCTATAGTTCTACTCTGCCTCTGTTCTTCTATTCTCCTATTTTTCTTCTTGTGTTCTGTGTGGCTGCTCTCTGGCCACGCTGTGCTGCTGGCAACGCTGCCTGCTGCATGCTCAAGGCACCTGAGCTGCCCTGCTACACTGCAAACACCATCTCTGTGGTGATCTGCATCCCGCAGGTGCCCATCAGCTGGAACCTGCAGGACCAGCAGGAGGGCAACACCATGAGCTGGCGCTGCTGGGACTGAGGCAAAAGCAGCCAGGCTGATGCACCAACATTTGCACCCAGAAGGCGACTTTCTCCAAGGAGTTGCCTGTGCATGGGGTGTCTTGGAGCTTCGAGTTGTGATCCTTGCCAGTGGGGTGGATTAAACATGACATGTCCCCCAGCAGCTGCTCCCTCAAGCACGTGCATTCCAGGACCACATGGATATCTGTGGTGCCCAGGCTGAAGGAGTGCCCTGGGGGTGGCTGCAGGATCATGAGTAGGGGGTAGTTGATGCTGTTCTCTTGGAAGCTCCAGGTTTCAGAGGTGCTGTCTGTCCCAGTGGCTGGCTGACACTCCAGTGTGATGTCACAGCTCCCAGAGCCACCTCCTCCCCAGGCTTTCCTGGGTACTCAATAGAAACCATCTCCAGTGTGGTTTGTAAACTTGCATAAAGCTGGGGCCCTTTCCTCTTTAGTGGCAAAATCGTGTTTCTTACAAGCAATTACACTTCTGGACTTGGTGGTTAAACAGAAGCCAAGTGACTCCAGGCATTGCTGGCTGCCGCTCCCAGTCCAGCAGGAAGCACCTGGTGCACAACCACCAATTTTCAGCAACCTGGTTAATTCTCTTTGCTCTACGGCTGAGACCACTGCAAGCAAAAAGCCAGGAAAGGGCAGAGGTGGAACTGTGGGAGATGTGGAAACCCTCAGAAAGAACAGTAATAATATCACTATTTAGAAAATACAAAGTCCACTAGAAGCTTTTTACTGATGGCACTACTGGGGTTCATATCCTGTTTTTTCATAATCCTGAGAGCTGAGGGGAACAAAGAATGGGATTATTTTAAGGGAACACTTTATGACCTTTATCTACTTAGATAAAAAACCTGACATTTTAAAATTCTGTGTATTTCAATTACCCTTTTAGTAGTATTTTATTTACAGTACGGACTTTATTGTCCTCACTAGCAAGCTGTTCAATAAATCCCCATAGGAAAACCATAAATTCATAAATTGTTGCCTTGTTTTAAGAACAGCTGTATTGGGTTGATGAACACATTTCTGAGAATTCAAAATTACTGTTTTCATTACACATTTATTTTAAAGGGGGTGGTTCTGTAGAAGTCTTTTTAGAAGACTAAGTACATTGATTAATTATTTTAAATGGCTCTTGTACAGTGTTCTTCCTCTTCATCTTCCATTTCAAGTAGGATGAAATAGAGAAAAGACCGGAACAAACAAAGAGCATGAACACATGAGAGGAGAGCAAAAATACATGGGAAAACAGAATAAACCCCACACAGAGCTACAGAAAAAGCTGCATTTAAAAAATACCTAGTTTTTCTCTCTTGGTTTTTTTGAACTTGTGAATGAGTAACAAAAAGTGACAATAAATTATGATTTTTGGTTAAAATGTCAGGAAAATTTTCTTGTGTGAGGAAAGGGTAGTCTCACTGAAGAAAACTCAGAGAAACTACGTTACCAGTGCTTCATACCAGAACCAGTGTTTGGGCCCATAATATGCACACATAAGGGAAGAGAATCATAGAACAGAACAGGATTGCAGGATGATTGAGGTTGGGAAAGACACTTAAGATCATCAAGTCCAACCCTTCTAGGCAAGTAGTGTCTGCCATTATATGATCAGAGAGAGAAGTGGTGTCTGTCCCCTACCAAGTTCCTTTGGGTCATGGCCCCAAGAACCACAGGGGATGTGGAAGCCTGTGGCTCTCACCTCTACCTTCCCAGGGCAGTTCTTTGTGTTCCACCTGATCGTGTGGCATGGTGCCCTTTTGAGGCTAAGTCAGGGTAAGTGTAGAAGACCTTTCCAGAGGATTTTACTACATGGAGATGAGGGTTTTTTGTTTAAAAAGGATTTCTGGCCTGGAAAGAGGCATCTTTACCAGAGGCAGTCTTAGATGTTTTCTCCTTCTGCATTCCAGAGACGCTATCTCTGGGATGAGAAAAGAGAAGTTCCTGAGGACATGTTTGAAGACTGGGGTGGCCAGGGCAATAATAGCCCTAAGAATAAGAGGGGGCATGTCTTTCCCCAGGCCCTGTGCAGATTTACACCAAGATTTGAAATGTCCTTGGCTTTGGAAATAAATTCTCCTAAATCCTGGTGTTTTGAGGTACTTGCATACATTTGACCTTTACTTTTTCGTGTAGTTGCATACTCCCCCAGAACAACCATGCAGTAGCTGTGGAGAAGGTCAGGGACTGGGGAGGTTGGGATGGTGATGATCCCATCCCCTTGTTGTTGGATGGTCTGTTCCAAAGGCATACAGAGCTTTTGGAATACTCCGTAAAAGAGTCTGGTGCAATAGACACCTGAAGAAAAGCACCAAGATTAGTGTCTACAGAGCCACTGTACGTCTACTCTCCTCTATGGGTCTGAATCATGGGTCGTCTACCACTTGCAACTCCTCGAGTGCTTCCATCAGTGCTGTCTTCGTACAATCCTAAACACCCACTGGTCTGATTACATGTCTAATGTGTCTGTTCTTGAACAGGCAGAGATCACCAGCATGGAGGCCATGCTGCTGAAAATGCAGCTGCGCTGGGCAGGGCACGTCTCCAGGATGGAGGATCACCACCTCCCTAAGATTGTGCTGTATGGGGAACTCACCACCGGTGCCGCAAGAGAGTAGCCCCGAAGAGGAGATACAAGGACTCCTTGAAACAATACCTCAGCCTTGACCATATTGACCACCATCAATGGTCCACCCCGGCCTCCAGTCGGGAGAAATGGAGACACACCATAACAGTGCTGCTTCCTTTGAGAACACATGCAGAATCAGTCTGGAGGAAAAAAACAACACAGGAAGAACCGTGCCTCACCAGTAGTGCCGATAGAGACATTCTGCTGTGCCTTTTGCAATTGGACTTGCCTATCTCACATTGGCCTTTTTAGCCACCAGTGTGCTTGTAGCAAGCATGGGTAGAGCCCTTGTTAATCTTCATTTATGAAGCCTAGCCATGAATGAATGAATGGAAGGTCTGATGGTGAATGCTGATCTCCTGGGGCTACTTCCCTGGCGAGGATGACCCTCTGTGGAAGCCTGGCTCAAAATACTGTCTCCTTTTTCCCTCCACCTAGGAGGTTATTCTCAAAGCCCAGGTATTGGGAGAAACCTAAATAGCCAGGAGACAGAAGAGCTAACTAAAGAAAATTTAACCTTTATTCAAATAAAAGGGAGAGTTCCTTGAACAAACATCAGTGAACTCTCTAAACTTGGTGGAGGTCGCAACCCCCTTTTATCCCCTTTGCCCAGAGCGCTGATCCTTTCCCCTTTCCTCCACTGGCTGGGATACTCCAGGGTTACAGGCTTCCCAATATACCTACTGTGCGACCCCCATTACATGCTTCTTAGGTGGCTCTGAAGGTCATTGACAGCCTTCCAAATGGAGGCCACAGCACACCTCAAAACTGAGGACATCACCACATGAGACATTCTCTGCTTTTGACTGGTCCCTTTTTGTATCTGGGCACACTGCACCTCTCTGTAACTAGCAGCTGAACAACCAGCAGCTTGTTCCTTCTTACTGCTGTGACTTTGTAAGAACGTCTACATAAGTAGTAAGTAGGAATGGTCTGGTCAGGAGTTTGAGATAAAGAGGTAGTGGGCAAAACTCGGTCAGCACATGGCCAGAAGAGTGAAAGAACTGTGGGAATATTTGGTTGTTGTAATGTTATGGGGGTCAGGCAGTTTTACTGCATGTGTGACTTGGCCACTTTTGTTGGTGCTGTGTTGGTGTAACTTTGATTCTAGTATGGGGAATATTTGGCTGTGGGGAGAGGTGCCCATTCAGGAGCTCCCTCTCAGTCAGGAATTATGGCTCACAGAGGGGACCCACACTGGCCTAGGTTTATCCTGAAGGGCTGCAGCCCTGGGAAGGGACTTGTGCTGGAGCAGGAAGTGTGAAGAGAAAGGAGTGTCAGAGGAAATGTTATGAACTGATGACCGTCCCCATTCCTCACTGCCTTACATCACTTGGTGGAAGGAGGTAGAGGAGTCAGAAATGAAGGGTTGAAGTTGAGCTCAGGATGAAAGGGGAAGGCATTTTTAGCTTTCGTCTTTGTTTTTAACGATTTTTCATTTCTACTTGGCAATGTTAAATTAATTTTCACCAAGCAGTGTCTGTGTTCATGATGATAAACAGGATTTGATATCCCTTTCTTTAGATCAAGCTTTTCCATCTCATTTCCTCCCTGCCCCACTGAGGAAGGGGAGTGAGAGAGCAGTTGCCTGGGTGTCTGTCTGTCTGTCTGTCTGTCTGTCAACTGTGGTCAACCCACAACAGTTCATTTTGATGCCAGTACTGGGCCTGCCCGGGATGGAGGTCACTTTCCTCATAGGACCCTCTATGGTGCAGGGTTTCATGTTAGGGGCTAAACCAATGTTGGTGCCACACCAGTGTTCTGGCTGTTGCCAGTCGGTGCCCACACCACACTGGGGAGTCCTCTCTTTCCTCCACCCTGACCCAAAGCAAGGGGTGGGATGGACATTTCGAGTGGATACAGAGATATTGCAACCGACCAAGGCGGGTATCCCATGCCTTATGATGTCCTCCTCAGCAGGAAAAGCTCAGGGATAGCAGGAGGAAGAGGGGATGTCAATGATTATGGCATTTGTCTTCATAAGTAGCTGTTAACCAAGCTGAGGCTCAGCTGGACATCTGCCTGCCAGTGGGATGTAATGAAGGAATTCTTTATTTTGCTTTGCTTATGTGTGCAGCTTTTGTGTTCCTTAATAAACTCAGTCATCTCAACCCACAAGTCTTTTTGCTTTGCTTGGATTTTTTTTCTCTCCATCCCCAGCAAAAGAAAAGGAGTGAAAGGCAGGGTAGATGTTCAGGTGCTGGCTGGGATCAGTCCACTACAACGTGGCATTAACATCTATAAATGACCCCAAAGGTAACAGACCTGTTGTGATCTAGTACTTGTAACATTTGCAATTAAAGACAGGGAAGCCAAGAAGAAATACAAGACCCTTTCCCACGTGTACTGTCTCAATTTTGTGTGCTGGCACATGAGAGAGCTGATCCCCACAAGCAATGCAGAACCAGGAGCTGTCCAAGAAGCAATAAGCAGAGCTGGTGGCTTATAAAGGAGATGCTGCAGGCTTTAAACAGGCAGGAAAACTATCCCCAGGCACACGTATTGGGATGGCTGAATTTAGTGTGCAACCTGAGCCCAGCTCTGAGGCCTTTATTTAGTGTTAAATTCCATATGGTGTCTGCCAGTTATCTGATGAACTATTTCCTTTGTAATTTACAAAAGTAGCACCTTCACATATCACTGGATGATTTATTCTCATCCTGGCTTTGAGGGAAGCCACAAAAGAAGAGTGTATGTCTTAAAAGCACTCCCCCACTCACCTTCCTTAGACCAAACAATCACAGAAATTTATTCCTCCTGCCTAGAAAAGACATTGCGATTTCTCCAGCTACCACTTCTGCATACAGAGAAGAGCAATCCTCCAGCCTTTCCTCAAATTCAGGCAGAGCACAGTAGAGCACAGTACCAGGGGATTGGGGAGACAAGAGAGAGGACCTTGCAGGGCAAACAAAGCTGGCCATGTAAGCAAAGAAAATTCAGCTCCCAACAAGGGAAAATTAATTCCAGTGACAGCTGAAAACATTAGGCACCTTCCAGGATGATGATGTTTAGCCACAGGCAAAAATGTGCGTTCTGGGGAATGCAGTCAATGGACTATCAATAGAAAAGAGATGTAAAAGGTTAGTAGAATCAAAGCACAGGCATTTGAAACTTCAGGCCAGTTGTCTCCAAGAAATGTTTCAGTAGTCCTGCAACAGCCATCTGATTTGGGTATAGACCAACAGGTATGCTCTCAGAACATTGCTGGGAAGTTGAATGGAACTACATAAACAGAAATCCTTCTTTTGTCTTGGAATTCTACCTAAAGCTCAATAAACCCTATTCTCTAAAATATTCCATTACAGACAGCCTGCTTTTCTAAGCTACTTTCCAACAACCCATCTCCTTTTTCTTGCCTCTTCTGTTGCTTGTGATATGTTTGAACAGACTCCAAATAAAGCTGTATTTAATCAAATTAAAGACAAAGCTTTTTTTTAGATACAAGTAAGCTCTTCCAGTTAGTTCCCCATAGAGCAACTACTTCAAGTTTGCATTTTATTGCTCAAATCTTCCAAGGTAATAACAATTCCATTAAAGATTAATACCTGCCATATTTTTAGATGAAGTTATCCTGAATCATTTTGTTGGATGTTTTTGCAAAAACAGGGGAATATATTTGCTGGTCTCTCTGTATTTTTATATAACCCACATGAGATCCTGTTGCTAAGCAGAAAGTAAAATCAATAGAGAAGTCAAGCCATACCAGCTCATCTTTGAATTGCTGTAGACATTTCACTTTCTTGCAACTGCTTCTCTTTTCATGTTTTTTTCATAAAAATCTGACTTAACTTTGTGATTAGTATTTTCTATTTCATCATATTCTAGGATATATCACTTAAGACATTATGTTACTTGGCTGAAAGGTATCACTTGGATGAAAGTACTAAGGTAGCTTTCACTAGTAATTGACCATCTCTGAAGAATAAGTGAAAAGGGATAAATTTTAAGGTGACAATCCCTCAGTTATTCTACCAATATTTGAAGAGCTCTTTCTCTTCCAGTCAAATCACAGCAGCAGCTTTTGCTGAAAGTCTCCTATACTGTAAAGAATTCCTTATGTCCACGTGCAAGAACCACTTCAAAGTTCACTTTCCATGTAAAGAAAAGTTCATTTATTGAGTAGGAGGCACTTGGTGAACAAGCCATCTCCTGTCTTGTCACTGCAAGAGAACTTGCAGCAGTGTGGGAAGGGTTGTGCAGGTGAGTGGGGTTTTCCTCAGGAACTCATCCTTTCTCCATGCGTGGCTCTGGCAGAGCTGTCCCATTCAGCTCAGCTCGGTATGCACAGCTGGTGTGTGTCTGTATCTCAGTAGCTTTAGTCATGTGTCCTTTAGAATCACAGAATCATTAAGGTTGGAAAAGCCCTTTAAGATCACCACGTCCAACCATTAACCCAGCCCACCACTAAATCATGTCCCTCAGTTCCACATCTCCATGGCTTTAAATTGTTACAGGGATGGTGGCCCCATGACTGCCCTGGGAAGCCTGTGCCAACATATGACAACCCTTTCAGTGAAGATAATATCCCTTATTCCCTAATATCCAATCTGAACTTTACCTGTCACATTTGGAGGCCATTTCCTGTTGTCCTACTGCTCCCAGACGTTTATCCTTCATGGCATCTGGACTGAGATTATTGTTTTGGTGTAGTATTGTTTTAGGATTTGACCTTTGAAGGCCATCTAGTATGACCCCACCCCTCCCACAATGAGCAGGGACATTCTCAACTAGACCAGGCTGCTGACAGCCCTGTCCAGCTGTCTTAGTTCAAGAGAGAACTAAGATATTATGCTGGCCAAGAAATAATCCCTCTCCTTTTAAATTTAGAAAACAGAAATTTAATTAGGGAAAAATATATATAAAAAAAAAAATAACAGTTCTTAACCGCAACACATATATATATATCTCCAGAAAAGAACCAAAGAATAACAGTCTGCAACAAATCCCTCCACCCCCTGTATAACAAAAGCAAAACAGTCAAAAAGCGTTTCCCCAAAAAGGGGAATGCAATTATATCCACGGACAGCACCTCCGCTGCTGATGGCTCACCTCTCCCAGGGGTTGC
>WBMV01001419.1:0-59474 GCA_013396655.1 Campylorhamphus procurvoides
TCAAGTCCGTCCCATCAACGACAAAGATTCAGTTCAGGCTTCCCTGTTACAGTGAGTATGTGTCCTGTCAAACCCTGTTTTTTTGTGTGGATTCTGTTTATCAGTTGCATCATTTAGGAGTGACTTCACAGAAGTTTCTGCAGCCATTATTAAACTTGGGTGTCCATGTAAAGGCCAAATCAACCACTTGAGGAATATTTCTGCAGTTGGGGGATTTACATGCAGCTTGTTCTAAAGCTGTGCAAACACCTGCTTTGGCAGCTCACCTGCTACATGGAGAAGACTGAAGGGAAGTTACTGCACCATGCTGAGACTGGCAGCTTTCCAGAGGCACGTGGTGGATAAATTAACCCAATTGAGAGGTGAAGTGTGCTGATAGGAATTTATCACAGTCTGGGAGCTCCTGCCTTTCAGAAAGGTGATCTGTTGCCTGTTGAGGTAACTGGTGATACCTGGTGTTGGTTTGGAGCCCAGGGCCAAGCTCTCCCTTCTTTGCTGGGGTGTTGTGCCTCCTACCCAGCCCTGCACAATGGTCTGCACTGGCTCTACAGCGTGCACTTTCAATCTGCCCCTGAGCTCATCCTAGAACCTGTCACACAGAATCAGTCACCACGCTGGAAGAGACCTTCAAGATGACGAAGTCCCACCGTCACTCCAGCACTGCCACAAACACCCCCAGACCATGTCCCAGGTGCCACATCCAGACACCTCTTGAATACTTTCAGAGACAGTGACTCCACCACCTCCTTGGGCAACTTATTTCAATGCTTGACTATTTATTCAGGGAATTTCATTTTTTTTTAAATATCTAATCTGAACCTCTGCTGGCACAACTTAAGGCCATTTCTTCTCATGCTTTCGCTTGAGACATGGAAGAGGAGACCCACCCAGATCAATGGATAAAGGGAAATCCTGAAGGGACACTGCTGTTTGTTGAACCTAGCTCTGACTATTTGTTCTCTCACAGCTAAAATTATTCACTGTATGTTAGCTCAAGTTTATAGTTTGAGCATGACCAAACCCATATTTTGCTAAATGCTTCCCAAAAACCTTTGCCCCTTAAATTGCCCAAACTGCCCAGTATAATTATACCTGATATATCTGCTGGGCAGTAGGTGTCTTTCTGCTTTATTCAAATGGGTAGAAGAGGTTTGGATCTCAGTTTAAGGCAGAATTTTACTTTTGTTCTTGTCTGATTAATATTGCACTTGGAGCTCCCTCCATGCAAGTGTGTAAAAATATTAAATGGTGATGCAAAAAAAAGGAAGGTCTTGTGATAAGCTATCCAGTTTAATCTTCATTTAGAAGAAAATACTGGGACAGGATGTGCAAGAATTTGCACATTATGAGGAAGAAGGTTAATTTATGTGTGTGCAAGGAAAAAGAAGGTGATGGGTGTACTTCTGACTTACATTTCCAGTGCCTCCAATTGCTCACAGAGTCCAAAGTTAGGAGTTACAGAGACTAATTTGAATCAAGAACTTGATTGAAATAGGGGGAAAAAGACATACTGGTTAAATAGGAATTTGTAGGAATTAATGTCCAAATTGGTTGGTTTGAGGTTCTCAAACTCATAAGTAATGTCACAAAAGTGTTGTAAACTTATGTGACAACCCTGCAGAACACTGGAAGTAATAACCAAAATCTTCAACAAACCCAAAAGCCAGGAAGTTTTGTAGATTGAATTAAACTGCCAAATTATTCAGTACTGATTTTTTCCTTTAGATGAAGACAAAGGTGTAATCTTCTTTGTTATTTCCCTGTTGATAGCATCCTCTGTACTAACACCATGACTGGGCAGGAGTGCTTATGTTCCTAGCTTTCCATGGGAAGGAGCATCACAGGAGCATTGAAAAGGGGTGGTGCAGATGAAGATATGAAGATATCTTTCAGCTGTGACCTCATAAGCCTTTTTTATATTTACCATCAAACATACAGGTTATTTAGCACCACAAGTATTACTGTTGGTGTTTTTAGCTGCTCTTGGGGTTTTTTTAAGAGCAGATCAGTGTAAAAGATCTGCAGTATTTTGCATGAGACTTACTGATATTAAAAAAATCAAATATTGATCTAATTCTTGATAGGATCAGTAAAGACTGATAATTTTTTCTAGTGCGCTCTTAATTTTGTAGGAGGGAAAATGTAATCTATTCTTAATTAAACTTGTCAACAGTCTTCAAAATAGTTGTTTAATCAAGATGACACAAAATCACGTTCACAATTACCTTTGATTATAAGAAGTATCATTGTTCTCCAGTAATGTTGTATTTATTTCTCTAGACCATTTTTAAATTTTGACTACCTACAGGATTTGTATCACACAGCTTAAATTCAGTGACATATACAAAGTCAGATCATTAGATCACTGCTGTAATGGTGTATTTTTTAAGTGAGTGCATTGTTCTGCAATGATAAAAATAAAACCAGCCTTCTGAAATGATCCCCTTTCCAGGCTGCTATAAAGGTTTCTTCTTTGTTCTTCAGCACACCTATACTTTTCCTCCCATTTGTAATTGCCAGGAAGTTTAGGTTCTGTGAAGAGTCATTCTTTCTCTTTTTATTTTCTTCTTTATTCCTGAAGATACATTAAACTTGCAGCCCTTGAATTTGGCTTCAATTGACACTTTGGTTCCTGAACCTGTGTTTGCTGAATCATTGTCCATAGATGGACATGCATTAATTTCTTAATTTTCCAACTAATGGATCAAAACTGGAACAGATGTGTGCTTTCTAACCAAGCAGGGGAAGGAAAGAAGTAGGTGCAGGATAACTGAAGTCAGCTCATGGCAGGATGGACAGCACTCACCTTGCCTTTCAAATGAGTCTCTGCAGTTCACTGTGGGGTGAGGCCTTGAGAGGTGTTTGGAAAGGCAAAATGGGAGCAGCAAAAACTGGGGGATGTGAAACTATCAAGCAGAAGATGCTCAGTTCTAGAAGAGGCTGCAAGTTAATCTGAGTGGGACTGGTGCACAAACAGACCTGTGGGCAATGGGGCAGGTACCTCATAGCTACAGGAGCCCTGTGGGGCACTACGGGGGCATGCCTGCAGCTCAGGGGGAAGAGACTGTGTTTCAGGGGTGAGGCAAGGCACAGGAAAGCCCTGCTTTGCTAAATGCACCAAGACCCCAAAGTAAAATGTGAACTGGAGACACAGGCATTGAGACTGAGGCAGTGGGACTGATTTCCTCCTCGCTTTGTTCTTCCTCTTGGTCTTTGTTGAGAATGAGCAAACATCCTGCTGTGGCTCAGTTCTACTGGGATTCAGGCAAGAGCACAGTCTGCTGGCTGGGACTCAGGGGATGATTTTCCTATGAAGTGTAAATATGGAAATGCCAGCATGGGTTATGTTTTGGCAAAAGAAATATAAAAATATTAAAAAAATACAGCATTTTCAAAGCCATCAAAGTGAGCCCTGGACTTGAAATCCCAAATAAGGATTTACCAAACCCACTGGAAAAAATACCAAACCAACAACTGGGGGTAGGGGATTTCTAAATGGAGTGGTTTGTTCCTGGTGGAATGCCCAGTATGCATTTGTAGTAACCTCAGTGACACAGAGCCAGACATCTCTGTTATCCTGCAAATCTAGTCTGTAGCCTCTTTCCTTTAGACAGGGTGTGCTCTTCATTCTGGCTCCTAAATTACCTAAGTCCAAGTACCTGGAATCCTTGGTGGGCACAGCTGGGGCCCTCCTGCAGTACCCTGTGTTAGCAGAGGTGCTCCAGGAGCCTCTCTGATGAGCCACAATGTTTGCAGCTTTGTTTTCTTACTTTGCTTGTTGTTTTGTTAAAGTTCAAAGCTAAGTGGCCTGGTAGCTGTAGTTTCCAGGGAAGAAATGCCCATTAAGCCAGAGTTATGTTAGAACTCATTGTCTCATGTCTTGTTTAGATTTCCAAGTATTATCCAGCATCAATTTCTTAGCTTTGTCTTTCTTTCCCCCCGACTTTTTATGGGGCTAGGTCGATATGAAAAATTCCTGTCTGTGTTTTAGTAAGTGCTTGTCTCTTTCCTTGCTCGCTTTTGTGGTAATCCTTGTTGAGGTGATTGACAATGCAAAATATTTTCTGATGTTGCCAAAGCTGAAACATGAACTTCTGAAAGCTTTCATAGTGTATGGCTACAGGAGAACTGAAGTCTTTCATGTTGCCACATGCTTTCCACTTGTCAAGTCTCATTGAAAACATCTACTCACATGTGTTTGCTTACAGCTATTTTGAAGAGATTTGCATTTATCAGTGTAATCTAATTAGGTCCTTTTATTAGGGTTGAACCTTTAAATGTTTGTAGAAATAGGGATTAACAATTATCTTTTTTTAATCCAATGCACAGTAATAGATGTAATCTATTAGCGAGAACATTCCAGGTCATGTGTGCACTTCATCTCCTGGAGCAGTAAATGATGTAACTGCTGTTCTTTTCCTTTTGTGATGAATCAAACTGGTAAATGGTTCTTTGCTAGTATTTTCTTTGACCTGTTTATTTTTATTTTCTTGTCAAAATTTTTCCACGAACAGCTCCATTTTATTGACTGTATCTGTGACATAAAGTACTTTCTCAGTGATTTATGCAAACAGTATTTAGCTCCTAATTATTTCTTATCCAGTTGAGTGATTTCAATAACATGTTTTCCAAGTGCTGACAGACAGTGTGCCAGCATACCAAAGGGCTCAGGGTGCTTATCCTGAGCTGAAGTTAGCAAAGTGCAAGTAATATTGTGATGTTTCAGTCTTTGCAGCAAGAGTGGAGGAAGGAGCTTTAGTGTCCCTAATGTGAGTTAATTTCCTAAAATCTGAGAATTTTAAAGTTTTTACCGTGTAAGTAAAAAAAAGTATATAAAAAGAATTAGATATAATTTAAAACAAATGCCATTTAAAGTTTGCATTCACAGCCAGGATTTGATCAGTAGGAAATCAGGTTAAAAAGGCCAGTTATTAAAATTAATTAAGAGAACAGAAGAAACTGAGGAGGCGAACAAGACAACTGCTGAAGTGGGTTAACTCCACTCTCCTCTTACTCTTAAATTCCATTGAACCTTTGAATAATTTCAGTTTAGTGTTGCTATTTCGAACAAGAAAAATATAGAGACCTTTCAAATACCCTTAACAGATTAAATAAAAAAAAATATTTTTTCCTAATTACTAAAACTCCATTCATCCATACCCTGTTAAAAGAGGAACAGTACTTCTCATATAGTTCTGTGACAAAAGCTGTTTTGAACAATACAAAAAAGAAATAGGTCCTTCGGAATTACAGAGCATTGTTCATCAGCTGAGTGTGTTTGCATTTCCACTGGATCAGTCATAGAACAACACAAAAATTTTTAAATAATTTTTAAAACAAAAGGTTTGTAACAATTCCAGTGTTGAACTATTGAAATAAGAAGAGCAGTAGAAACATATCTGTTTGTAAACACTTTCAACCTGGTTTTGTTTTTCTACAGTATAAATACTATATACAGTTTCAGTATAAATACCAATTTGTTGGGATCATAGAGCAGTTGCAACGGATGAATTAAGGTTTAATTTTGACAAAATAAACTCCTTTGGTGAAGTTTGTGTTTCTCAGCAAAGCCAGGTATGTACTCACCCGCCATAGGTACCATTTAACCAGATTTTGCAGAGTATTCTCAGTTGGAAGGGTCCCACAAGGTTCACTGACTCCAACTGTTCAGTGAGGGATTGAACCCCCAACCTTGGTGTTATTAGCACCCTGCTCTAACCACCTGAGCCAATCCAATATTAAACACACTTTTGCTATAAAAGCAAGCAATAAATGGAGTCCTCAGGCATTTCGTAGAGTTTGTAACTGCTGCCTAAAATCGGGTCCCAGGAATCTGACCACTGTTTTCCAGTTTGGATCCCATGAGGTCAGCATAATGAATAGTATGTGGGTATTTGTATCTATAGATCAAGGTTGTAATTTTGCAATTCCATGTGAAAGGATCTCTTTGGAACAAAAAGCAGATGTGGTGTCATGGGCTGTGTCTGAAAGCTGTAAGTCTTA
This sequence comes from Campylorhamphus procurvoides, assembly GCA_013396655.1. Classification (NCBI taxonomy): domain Eukaryota; kingdom Metazoa; phylum Chordata; class Aves; order Passeriformes; family Dendrocolaptidae; genus Campylorhamphus; species Campylorhamphus procurvoides. The sequence goes on from WBMV01001419.1 coordinate 6,004, forward strand.
CTTGTGTCAGTCACTACCCCCTGGGTGACTAAAATATTGAGAACGCTGGAAGAGACCATTGCTGTCAATTTATTGAAAAACAAGTCACTCTGAGCACTTGGCTTACTTGTACAGGTTTGCATTATTTTCCAAGAATATCTGTACAATTTCATTTTCTACATGAAGAATATTGCTGTGCCTATGTGACCAGAGAGTTAAAAATAAAAGAATATAAAAAAGTAGATTATTAGGAATGCAGTTGAAGCACCAGTGAGATTGGGTTCATCAGGGTATGCTCTTTGTACATAGGTAATGCTGTCAAACAGACTGAAATAACTGTTATCTTTGGGAGGAAATTAAATGATTCAAGGGCTGGTTGAGTAGTGGTTGAAGATTTGATTTTACAGTATTTCTGAAAGATTATGCCCTTGCAGTTTTGTAACTTTTGAAAATATGCTTTATGCTTAAAATGGGTGCTATGCAGACCACTGAAAAGATTCAGTTCCCAATTTCAGTATTTACTTTTTTTTTGTGTGTGTACTATTATCTGTGAGAGTATTTAACAGTGCATTTTCATTAATTGGGAACAATTGGAAATAAATAAATATTTACCATAATTTTTGTTTTAAATCTTGTTCTCATTTACTGTTTGCAAATGAAGAACTCTCAGTTTTCCAAATAATTTACTTTTCCATTATATTCTTTGCTCCTATGCAGCAGATTTTTCTTTTACTACCTTTTATCCCATTTCCTTGTAACCGTAAAGATTTCCAGTACCCTCAAAGTATTTCTTAGAATACTAAGGATGACCTCTGAGTTTGTGTCACAGCAAATTTAAGTAGCCCTCCTCTTAGGCCATGGTAACTAATGAAAACACTTAGAAGGAGAAATTCAAGAACTCAACGGGAAAGTCTTTGTTCAGCTTCTACCTATGTGACAGGTTTTTTCTATCATTTTATCATGGTTTTATGTTCCTGTGTTACATCTCATCTTTCTAGTTGTAACAAAATTCCTGCAAGTCTGAGTAAACAAATCTGTTAGGTTAGATGAATGGAACTGAATAGGTGTTACCAAGAGAGATTTTAAATATATCTCTACAAATCTTTCCTTAAAAACATACATTTTAGTCTTCCCCTCCTCAGTCTACGGGAATTGAAAGCCACATGTCCTGTTTGCTCGTTAGTTACAGGTGATACCATCTTCCTGTGGGGCAAGGGCACTGACTTCCAGAGCCACTCCCAGAGGGTACAGGGCTGGTAACACAGGAGGAGGTTCTAGATTTCTAGGTTCCTGGAAAGCATGGATGACAGAGTCTTCCAGGTAGCGCTCCTGGTGCATCTACCTGGACAATTCAGTAGTCAGCCTGGAAATAGTTGCTGGAATCCAATACTCTGTCCTAGTACCTCTCTGTAGACTTCTTCAGGTGGGACCCCTGACCACAGCGTAGTATTTTGGAAAATAAGCTTTTCAGAGAGGCTCCTGGGCTCTGGCTCAGAGCACTTGGAGAACTTGTGCCAGGTCAGGGGTGCTGCTGGGGGGCAGTGCCTGACATGGTGTAGGTGTCTTCTATCTGGTGGGCAGGGATTTCAGATCCTCCTTGTGAGGCTGTTTTGCAGTCTGGCTCTGAAATTCCATGTGAAAGGAACCTGGGGCATCTCGTTTTCATGGGTTTTCACTCATTTGATACCGTGTGCTTTAGATCACTGAGCTCATTTGTGTGTTGTTCAAAACCTAGGGTGATTCCTCAGGCCATACATCCAAGATAAAAAGGGGGTTTTTCCAACATAGGAGATAGTTTGGAAATTAGTGAAAGGGGTCATGGGGTTTCAACTGAACAGAAACAACATGTTGAATATCTGACTGAGCAGATGAGATCCCTGAACACAGGAAACAGCCTGTAAAAACAGAAAGGTGGTATGATTTTTGAGCGAGTGTTTACAATGCTCTTAGTGAAATATGTTATTTTAAAATACATACTTTGAAAAGGCCTGCCAGATTGAATAAACACTTGGGAAACTCAAGCTATGAAGTTCACCCAGAGTGAATATTGAAGTAATACAATCACTGCCTCACATACCCTCCCTGTGAATGGAGAAACCTTCTGATAACTCAGGCTTCTCAGATAATGCCGTAAGGTGATCTGTAATTCTGGGAGCCAAATCCAGACAGCTGCACTAGCAGTAAGATACAGTTTTCATCAATGAATAATAACAGTGTAATAAACTGCAGGAGCCAATATGCAGTTAATAAAATTTATTAATGAGCAAAAGCAGCGCTGGGGGGTCGGGGTCTCCTGCCCCACCAAAAGACCGCACCTAACTATACCACAGCAGGGACTTTTATACAGTTCTTCTTCCGTGTTTCACAACTGGCTGTGATGTCTTTGCACCTGCATCTGCCTGTTGCTAGGTGGTCGTCTTTTGCCTCCTGGTGGTCGTTGGGCTGAAGGCTCATCCTCTTCCTCAGATAACTGCCTCTGCTGTTCATGTGCCTTTTACAGGATTAGCTTGATTGCACAAGGCTTATGATAGATTACTTACAGGTTACATACTTCGTTACACAAAAACTATAGAGCAAGNGCAGAGCCAGAAGGTCCCCCCTGAGCCTCCTTTTCTCCAGGCTGAGCCCCCCCAGCTCCCTCAGCCACTCCTGCTGCTCCAGCCCCTTCCCCAGCTCCGTTCCCTTCCCTGCACACACTCCAGCCCCTCCGTGTCCTTCTGGAACTCAGGGCCCACCACTGGGCACAGCCCTCCAGGGCTCCCAGCAGTGCCAGCACAGGGACGGGCACTGCCCTGGGGCTGGGACACCCCCTGGCTGGCACAGCCCAGGTGCCCGTGGCCTCCTTGCCCACCTGGGCACCCCTGGGCTCATGTCCAGCCGCTGTCACAGCACCCCAGGGCCTTTCCCAGCTTTCCAGCCCCTCTGCCCCAGCCTGGAGTTGCAGGGGGTTGGTGTGACCCAAGGCAGGACCAGGCACTGGGTCTTGTTGAACCAACAGTTGCAGCTTATCTGGGGAATGTGGCTGATTCTCCATCACCCGGAGTCTTTCAATCAAGCATGGATTTCTCTCCAGAGTGAGGCTTTTTTCAACAACAAGTTGTAGTTCAGATACCCAACTGAGTGGTGAAATGGGCTGTTTTTAGACAGGACAGGAGACTAAATGATTACAATTGTCTCTTTTGGAAACAAGAGAAGAGTTTGATTTATTAAAATTCAAACTTGTTTTGACAGGGGGAACTTTTCTTTGCTTGTATGACCTTTTGCAATGTTGTTTTTCCCCAGGAAGAAGAAAATCTGTAAAGAATCTATAATTAATGTTCACTTCTTAGACACATGATTCCCTTCTACTGTATTTGTAGGTTTTTATTTTCTCTCCCACGGTTCTAGCTTTTTTTTTGTTTTACATTTATTACTTAGCTTCATGATAAAGTTTCCTGCTGCATATCTTTCTGTTAGTTCTTGGGAAGTTGAGTTTATTATGAAGTGTTCTCTTCCCTCTCTGTGTATGGAGAGAGCACCTATTCAAAAGCTTGGGTGTCTTTCTCAGGATCAGATTATAATTTTTTTCTTACATCGCTGTTTCAGCCTCTGGATGATTGGAAGTCCTTCTGCCAAGTGATTTTATCAGTAGAAAGGAGTAAGCTCATATTCTGAAACATCTCTCTTTACAGCAGTGCACCTACACAGCATTTGTTTGAGCAGCCACATGGACTTGAGGATATAAGAAATTGTTCTGCTCACTAACAATCTCCATGCCACCGTAGAAAACAAAGGCAACTTAATTAATAGAACAATGGACATAACTTATGTATTTGGAGGAAAGATTAGATATTTTTAGCAGATTTTTTCTGTGGTTGTTTTTAGGCTTTTTTGTGGTTTTTTTTTTTAATTTTAAGTGAACACTGTGTTACTTCTACACTTACTGTGGTATAATATCTAACTGAGCCAATGAGATCCTTGAATACTAGAAACTCCAAGGTGGTACAAACAACTAGTTATTAAATGTACCTTTTAGGGGGTTTGTTTTCCATTGCTAGCAATGACACACTGCCATAGCTTCATTAAGCAACGTTATGCCTTGTTGACTTGCACTTTGGCAAGTTTGCTCCACTTCCAAGAAAATGCTGTGTTGGATATTGCTACTTCCCTGAATTCTGTGTCAATATCTGCAGCTTCTGAAACTTGTTCTAGCAGCACAGTAGCCCTTGCTACAGTAAAATAGCCACGTGCTGCCCTGCAAGTGATGAGTACTTCTCAGAAGGCGGAGAGGTCATTTCCCTTGTACCACCCTGTCCTGCTGAAAAATAATTATCTGGTTTTAGTTATGGAACCTCCTAGAGTATTTCTGGGAAAACTGTGAAGCAGATAAAATCTCTCAACAGCTGTATTTCTGCATCAGCATTAAAAACTTGTGAGACACTGGATTATGATGCTAATTCTTGGCTCAGACCAACTCAAGTGTGTGTGTGGGAAGGGAGGAGTGGAATCCCACAGAGGTGAGGCGGATCCCTGTCCTACACCCAGGCCCTGTGAGGACCCTGGGCAGCTCCAAGGCAGCTGTGAGTCACTGGGACACTGCCCTGTGGCACAGCCCGGAGCTCCAGAGCCAGCCCTGGATTATCCTGCCCAGGCTGGGATGGTGTGGCCACAGCGGCCAAAGCCAATAAAAGCAGTGCCAGGTGTTCCCTACATGTCCAAACCCTGCACATGGAGAAGGAGCTGCGCTCTCACAGGACTCTGGTGGCAGCTGTAACTTATTCTTCTCTCTCTTTTATTTATGTCTTCTCCTAATCTCCTTGAGTAATATTTTGGGTAGCTTGAGACTGGACGGGTTTTATGGCCAAGTCAATGCTTTGTGGAATGGTTTATTTTGGTTGAATGTTGCCCTCTAAACTTTTGCCAAGTTCCTTTATTTTCTAAAGTTTACCAATAAAAGTACCTCCTGAGGAAACTTGTGCAGCTTTGTCCTTTGTGCTCTTTCTTGAGGTCTTCAAAGAACTGAAGGCTCTGTATATCTTGAAAGTAAAACCCCTTTGGTGAGCTTGTAGCTCGGGGTCTTTCACAACTGGGACAAAGAAGTCATTCTCCTTATCCAGTTTTAAAAGAGCAGCAGTTTCCTGGCTCAGGTCAGTATCCCTGCTGACTGGGGTTCCTTGTTGCTGGGTTCTGACCTCTTGGAGCCAGTGTGGGGGCTGCAAGCAGTGGGGTACACAGACCTTGAGGCCTTTGTGAGCAGGTCCCTTCCTGGCACGTGGTAGGTGCACTCCTGTGGTGCGGTGTGACATACCTGCACACAGGTCCCTTGTCACAGGCAATAGGTATTGGTCAGGTAAGGGGTTAATGCCCAAGTGCATGCTGAGCAGGGGTGCTTGGCTCCAAGTACCTTTAAGAGGCCAGCTGAGTAGACACAACCATTTGTGTGGTGTTTCAGGGTACTAGGCTCCTTTGCATCCTAAAGAAAGCAGCTAAAGATAATTGCAGAAATAAATGAAGACAGCGGCTTCCTGTAGCGCTTTGAGGAAGTTGCTGTATCCGGTGACGCCTGCTGGGATGGAAGGCTGAATAGTAATGAAGGAAATGGATTCAAATGACTTTCTGGTCTGTAAGTGAAGTGCTGGCAGCCGGCACACTTTGAGTTCTGCCTCAACTAACAAGAGTTGCAGGCACATCTGAAGCCAAAGCTGAGTCTATATTTCTCATTGTGGTGTCTGTGAGAACTTGTCACTGTTTATTATGTTAACCCTTTGGCCAGATGATTGCAGAAATACTGCGTACTGTCAATCCTTGACAGCATGCAGCCTTTGACTCATACATACAGAGTTAGCTTCTGATCTTGCACCCTCTCTGATTTATTTGTTGCAGCCTCAATAGTTTCTGTCTGTTTTAAAATCATGTCTGAGTTATACTGCTACTGGGAGATATATCATGGCTTAGCTGTTCTGTGGCACCATGTTTCCTTTCACTTACAGCTTATCTTAATCATTCTTAGCTTCACTAATATGCAACTCACCATTTTGGCTTCATTCTCATTAAATTTGTGCCCATGTAATAAAAAAATTTTGACATTTTCTGTTAAGCCAGATGCTAGGCAAAGTCAGCTGTACTTGTATAGAATGAAACTGCAACCTCATTAAATCATAACATTCATTTACTTGCTGCCAGCTCAGACATGCAATGAGGAATACATCATCTGCTTTTCAACCACAGCCTTTGTAAGGCTGATTTGTAAATCTTCCTGTGAAGTTCAAAACCAAATGAACATCCATGAGCTCTTGCGAGAAGTATGAAACATGTCTGTTCACTACTTGGGCTCCACGATGAGATCACAAGTCAACCACCACCTGGTTTTTCTTTTGTGTGGGACAGCGTGGGCACTGGAGCTGTTTCAAGCAGAAGGAGACAGGTAGTCTAATAAATACACTAAGTATGGGTGAACTAGTTTAGGCAAAACTAAAAGTCACTCATCCCCTAACTGGAGTTGACATTTTTAGTGCAGAAGAACATATAATTAAGGAGTAGTGCTCGTGAAATACTCTCTGTTGACTGGTGCTGAAGTTCAGAGCCCGGCAGATGAGACATTCTACTTTTCATCCTATTTCTTGAATGCTGGAAACATTGAGCCTCTTTTGTAATCCTTCTCCGTACCATTTCAAAGGAGGAAAGCCTTGGGGAGCAGTGACTTTAACTTTCTGGGTTTTGAGATGTAGAAAACAGCTACTGTTAGACTGCATTATTTTAGCAAAAATAGCTGAGGTTCAAGCACATTGTTTTTAACAGGGATTGTGGGTGGGATCACAGAGGGGTTTCTGAGCTGCAGGGAGCCTTTTGAGGACAGAATATAGGAGGGACTTGTGCCTCCTCTGTACTGGATTCCAAAGGCTTTGTGTACCTGAGAAACAAAACTCTGTCAAATACTGAAAATATTGGGCGTTTCCACCCCCCGCATGGCACAGTTCTACTCAACAGATCCTGACTCTGTATATTTACCAATGATTGAAACCTAGTTTTTAACTCTGCCAGTTTCAAGGTTAGGCAGGGACTGTGGCACTAAGTTGAAGGCTGCAGACTTCCTATGTCTGAGCTTTTATTCCATGAGAAATACAGAACCAAGTTGAAACCTTATCTATTTTGTAGCCTTTTAATTTTCTTTTCCCTCCAGCAGAACTTCTTACACAAGAAATTTGAATCTCACAAATATAGAATCACAAAATCATTGAGGTTGAAAAAGACCTCCAAGGTCATTGAATTCAACCTTTGACTGATCTCCACCTTGTCCCCCAGCCCAGAGCACTGAGTGCCACGGCCAGTCCTACCTTGGGCACCTCCAGGGTTGGGCACTCCAACCCTCCCTGGGCAGCCCCTGCCAAGGCCTGACCACCCTTTCCAGGCACAAATCCCTCCTGCTGTCCCCCCTGAACATCTCCTGGTCATTCCCTCTGCTCCTGTCCCTGTTCCCTGGGAGCAGAGCCCGACCCCCCCCGGCTCCCCCCTCCTGGCAGGGACTTGCAGAGCCAGAAGGTCCCCCCTGAGCCTCCTTTTCTCCAGGCTGAGCCCCCCCAGCTCCCTCAGCCCCTCCTGCTGCTCCAGCCCCTTCCCCAGCTCCGTTCCCTTCCCTGCACACACTCCAGCCCCTCCGTGTCCTTCTGGAACTCAGGGCCCACCACTGGGCACAGGCCTCGAGGGGCCTCATCACAATTTCAAAAAAACACGAAGCAGTTACAGATGGGGAGGATAAGGGAAAAGGGACTGGTGACTGCCGCGTTCCATGGAGGATGGAAGGACCAGCCACTCCAATTGGGGGTGAAGTAGGAATGACCAATTTATTAGGGGAGCATCGGACTTTTATAGGGTGAGGATGGAGGGTTCCAGAACTAGGGAGGAGTCGAGGGTGGAGTTCAGGCAGAGTGCAACACATAAGGGAGAAAGGGGTGGTAACACAGACATACAAGGGGTAACTCAGGTGGGGTAACCATATAGGGGAGTGGTGCAGTGAACCAAAGATTAGCCAGTGGGGAAACAGGGATGAAACAACCAATCATAACAATCATACAATAGAAATGTAATTATTACTAATCTAATACAACAAATAAATATCTATGCTATTTAAACCATAAAAATTTTTGAAACTCGTCAAGTCATGGATCATTCTTCAGTTGGTTTTTTCTCTCTCTCTGGGCGTGGGACTTTTTTCTTCGCTTCTCATTTCTGCTTTTTCCACCCAGTATAATTCTTTGGGCGTTCCCTGACAGGTGACAGCATTTCCACCTTAAAGGCATGAAAAAGGAGTATTGGACAGTGTTTGGTATGCACAGCTATTTTCCAAATGCATTTTGGGGATTTATATATAAGAACAAGCAGGTGAAAAATTACCAAAAGAAAGGAGAGGATGTGTATGATGCTGCTTAACTAGTCATAGCTCAGGCAGGAAGTGGTGGCAGCCTGAGGCCAAAAGGTCTATCACCAGGACACACAGCTTTTCTCTAATCATATGTTCCTAGTGAATAAGCAGTTCTCTTTTATATTTTTTATCCTTGTTTATTCTTATTTACTTGAAAGATAGGACTTTGTCAAAGGAAAGTGTCTTTGGGAGGACCAAACCTGAGATAAGTGGAATTTATGAGGAATAAAAGAAGTAATCTTTTGACTATCACCTCTAGATTCTGCACAGTTCCTGTGAATAGTTTCAGTCACTGTTACAAGTTCATGCAGACAAAAGATTTCTTGGTCTTTCTACTCACTTTGCAAAGGAAGAGGTTGAGGCATTTGCACATCCCTGGCTTCTGTTTCTGATTTCATCTGGTGCCGGTGGTAAGTTAATCATTTCTTTATCACTAAAACATCTCCTCACTGTTACTTTTGTGTTGCATTTTGCAGAACAGCTTTACGTAGAATATCTTGTTCTGCTGAAGGCCATATCTAGTAAGGAAACCCATTTGGTACATGGGATATATTGCTTCTAAGCAAAGCAGAAAAAAGATGTATTACATACAGTATCTGTTCAACACTGTAGTGCCTAGAAAGTAGATATGAAAGTGGTTGTATTTTCTTGAAAGCTGTCATTATAATGAGTCAAAGTATTGGGTCCTGTGAATGTGGTGGTGTATTCCATGTGTCACTGTGGGGTGTTCTGTGGGGTACTGGTGGTGTTCTGGTCACCTGAGTCACAAGGCAGAAACAGGAAAGATGCAGAGAAGGCTGAGAAGAATATGTTACAGCTTCTATATAGGAGAAAAGCTACTAAATCTGGATTGTCACCCAAGACAAAAGAGGTGAGATGAAAGTGGCCTAGAAAGTCAGGATGAGGGGAGAAGGAGAAGATAACTTGAAGATGGTTTCTCACTGTTCCTTGGAGTTAAAGCATGAAGGGCAACCTGGTGAAATTATTGGGCATATGGTTTAAAGCAAAGGAAAACCCACCGTATTTTGACATGTCAGAGTCACATCATATAATTCATGTCCATGGGATGTTTTGGAGGCCTAAAATATAAAAAGAGGCCAAACATACTTCATGAAGGTTCAGGTGAAAGAGATGCTTGTAGAGAACATGTGCAGTTGAATATATAGCATAATGGTCTGTATTTCCTACAACTTCAGCTTCAGAAATCCCCAGGCTACAGATTGCTGGCAGCAGAGAGCAGTAATTCTGTATATGTACTCACTTGCCTTTGTTTTGCCTTGGGTGTTCACTGCTGGCCAGTGTCAGAGGTGACATTGGCCTGTGCTGGCCTGTGGCTTTAGTCAGCATGTCAGTTCTCATCGTGCCAGTGTGGAAATGTGCTGCTGCTGCAAGACCTTCTCATCCAAACAGGCAACCCAGAGGTGGGGGAGTGCAACAGGTACTTACAGAGGTAAGGTGCTGTGGTCATGGCTCTACAGGAAATGACACATGTGTATGTTTGGAGAAAGACCTGTGAGCCTGTGATATTTGTGTTCACTTTGGTGAGAGGAATCTGGTCTAACAAAAAGAAGGAATGTCTTACAAACCCATGAAGTTTTGTTTCTGCAGATGAAATCAGAATAATTTGGGACAATTTTTCTAGTGAGAAATGAGTAAATAAAGCCACTTTTCCTTTCAGTGATGAATTTTCAGTGTAGATGAGTTCAAACAGTCATTCTGGTATTACAACTGTTGCATTTTAATAAAATGAAGTGCCACTTCTCAAGCTGATTATTCTACCTGGCTTTAGGATATAGTATCTTTGGTGTGTTAGTTTTAATGTTACACACCTCACTAGGTTTGTGCCACCACATCACAGTCATTATGAGTGGGGGGACTTAAGAGCTCTGCTGTGCTGTTGGATTCAAATTAAATGCATTGAAAGAATCCTTCTTTTTTTTCTGAAAAGAGAAAAGTCTTGATTTCAATGAATTGGGAATGTGAATTGCCCACAGCTGGTGATGAAACAGTTTTCATTCTCATTTTAAAGATGATGTAAACATAATTGTGCAGAGCACTGAAGACACCATTGATTCTGCTGCAGTTTTTCCTCAATTTGATTACTTCTTAATCTTCTGTATGAAAAATTGTAAAGAGAATAACAGTAAGACATACCTAGGAGTCAGTGGGATTATTCATAATACTTCTGCTGCAGTTTTCTGCCTGCCTAAACCAGTGGATTACTTCTCATCTGTTACCAAACCAGAAAAGAACTGAGCTACATTGGCCAGTGGATGAACTTCCTCAAGTGCCGAAAAGCTGAACAAAGATTTGCTGTATGTATCAGCTTACTATTAGAAGGTCTCCATGAGATTAGATGTTTTAATGTGGAAAACTCTTTCCTTCCACTGAACTCTCAGTAATCTTATAATTCTAGCAAGTCCTGGAGCAGGTAAAAAATGAAATAATGTTCTGTTGTATGAACCATTGGCTATTTGTTAATTGTGTTACCTCTGAAATAGTCAAGATTATGCATGTCACATGAAATTTCTCAGATTCAAATCTAACTTCAGATCTATAAATTAATGTTCGTGCTGTAAAGGAAATGACCTAATGGCCAGCTTCCTGATTTTCTGTATGGTTTTGTTTGCTTGTTGTGTCGTGCCATCTACATTTTCAAAAGGAATCACCTTGAGCACTCCTTTTTCTGTCCTTTTGGAGAAGACAGGAACCTCATCTCTTCTGTTGCCAGCTCTTGAAATTACCTCTTCAGGGCAAGTCCTGTCCAAAATATTACCAGATCAAAGCAGGAAGAATACTGATAGGGCAAACAGAAAGTCTTTCCATGAGTACCCTGAGCTCATGCCCTGGAAAGTTCAGTATCATGAGAACCAGAATTCTCTGCTCATTTTGGGGGCAGCTTCTCCTTGCTAGGAAGCCACTATTAATATGCACAGTTAGCCTTAGCAAACTGCTGTAAATACCATCAGATGAGAGATGTTAATGTTCTCCCAGATGCAGAGTTGCTACTGGATTTATGGTGCGTTCAATCCCCTTACTTACCTGTAATGTGGGCACAAGTATCTGCTCCCTTAGTTTTGTTGTCCCTGGAAAGAACTGTGTAACAGAAGGGTTAGAATGTGTGGAGCCCACAGCTGGCAGTGGCACAGTTGGGAGCCTCTGGGTGAGAATCAAGGGGGGAATGTCATTGTGGGAGTCTTCTCTGGACCTCTCAGCCAGGAGGATGACACTGATGAGTTATTCTTTGAGGAACTAGGGGACACTTGCAAGTCAACTGCCCTTGTCCCTATGGGGGACATCAACTTGCCAGAAAGTAACTGGAGCATCACACAGCTGGTATGACCTGGGCCAGAAGATTCCTAAAAACCTGGATGACAACTTCATGGAACAGATCCTAAGGGACCTGACTCTGATCAATGCCCTTGCTGATCTGCTAATTGTCCACAGAGAGGATCTCATGAGCAAAGTGGAGATTGGGGCCCTCTTGGCCACAAGGACCATGAAGGGATTGAGTTTAAAATCTCTGCTGATAGGAGGAAAAGTGCCAGCAGAACCTCAACTCTGGCCATGAGGAGAGCAGACTNAGTCCCCATTGACCATGAACTTGTGTGGGATCTGCTGCTCCAGCTGGATCCCTACAAATCTATGGGGCCTGATGGGATTCACCTGAGAGCCCTCAGGGAGCTTTAGATGTCATCACAAAATCTCTCTCAATGATTTTTGAGTGGTCTTGGGAATCCAGGGAATTCCCAGCTGACTGGAAGCTGGCAAATGTTATCCCAATTTTCAAGAAGGGCAAGAAGCTGAACCCTGGAATTTACAGGCCTGTCAATCTCCCTTCAGTGCCGAGTAAAATCATGGAGAAGATTATTCTTGGAATTACTGAAAAAACACCTGAAAGACAACGCTGTCATTGGTCACAGCCAGCACGGCTTCAGGAGAAGAAAGCCCTGCTTTATCCAATCTGATTTCCTTCTACTACAGGGTAACCCACCTGGCTGATCAGTGGACGCCAGCTGATGTCACCTTTTTGGATTTTAGTAAAGTTTTTGATGCTGTCCCTCTCAGGATCCCTCTGGACAAGCTGTCCAGCCCACAGCTGGATAAACACATCCTGTGTGTTGGGGAGCAATTGGCTCACAGGTTGGGCACAGAGGGTGACAGTGACTGAGGTGACATCAGACCAGTGACCTGTCACTAGTGGGTTCCACAGGGCTCCATCTCAGGCCCTGTGCTCTTCAACATCTTCATCAGTGACTTGGAAACAGGACTGGAAAGGGATACCGAGCAAGTTTGCAGATGACCCAAAACTGGGAGGAGCTGTTGGATCCCTTGAGCTTAGGGAGGCCCTGCAGAGAGACTTGGACAGATCAGAGTGCTGGGAATCACTAACTGTAGAAAGTTTGGCAAAGTGTGAGAACATTTAAATTTTTTTATTTTATATTAAAAAATATTAAATATTTGGAACTTTTTGTTCAAATCAAGGGAAGAAAGAAAATGAAGTCTCTCTGTTTCTTGTACAGCACAAAGAAATATTTAAATGAAGGATGTGAACACTGTAAAAAAACCTAACTATTCCAAAACAACTTTTTAGTCAGAATTGAGAACTTTTCACTGGTTTTGGTTTAATGAAGGTACAGTTCTTAACTAAAGGTCTGTGAAACTGCTTTTGTTGGTGGCATCATTTTCTCTTTTCAACTAACTGGAGTTAATATGGATTCCTTTTTTGTCCTTCTTAGGAAAAGGAAATTGTTATCATCCAGGCCCAATTTTACAGCTCTACATAAGGTGCTTAATATATTCAGATTTTCAGTTACGGTTTGTCTTGGTCCTTAAGGGTAGGCAGGTTTGAAAACTCAAATGTGCCAAAGAGAATCGCATGTTAAAAACCTGTATTGCATTTTTGATATCATAGATTGGCATGAAACATCAAGTTTACATATTAGGCTTTTGCATTATTTTACCTTTCTAAACACAAGAATTTTTTTTCAGCAATTCAGCTTTAATATGAGGGTGTGTGGAAATTTCAGTCATTTATGTTATCCGTGCTGATCTGGCTTAATTTTATGTAGTGCTAAAGACAAATGATCTCCCTTCTGCACCAAGACCATGGTCTGAGTATTCCAGGAAGGAGCAGCAAGGTAGTTTTCAAAGATGTAGATCTGGGCTCATTTTTGCCAGACATGCCAGGGTCTCCTTACAGGTGTGCTCAGTAAAGAACGAGTTAGCTCACAAAAAATCACAGAGGAGTTTCCACAGTCCTCGTAATGATGTAAAGTACATTTGGCCAGATGTAAAATACTGTCTGGGAGACACTGCCAGTCTTGATACATATTTTCATTCTGTTGTTGATTCCTCCCTCTCCAAATGGTTTATAACCATCAGTTATTTAGTGGATAATCCTAAGTGCAATTTAAATAATTGCCTTGTGGCTGTTGATAGCTCACAGTGAGACAACCACCACAGTGTGAGTTTTGTATTGATCAGAGAGTATTGTCTGAAGCAAGAGGACTTGAACTAAGAGGGTTCTTTGTAGTAGAATGAGTTATCAAGAGTTATCTCTGATGTAAATGGAGTGCTTATTTTGGAATGTAGTTCAAGGCACTTTTCATGTGCGTGAATTGATGATTTTGATGTCTTTAGCTTTCAGAGAACATCAGAAACCAAAATAATGGATTTGAGACTGTGTTTAAAAGAAACGTTGTCTCCTGCTTTAATTTCGAGTTCAATCGTATATTTCTGGGATGCATGTTTTCTGGTACATGGTTTTAGTTATTGTGTTTGAAAACTGCAGATTAGACTGGGATTGCATAGATGCAATTGAGCCAGGTTAGCTGAGGACACTGGTTTTTTGCCCTCCTGCCTCAAACTGGGGCAAATTCAGTTTGAGTGTAGTCCTTACGTTTCTCAACTTTCATTTTGCTCTAATAAGGACAACAATTCTCACCTCCCTCTTTCAGTCCCATAAATATCTTGTGCTTCAGTCAGGAGGCTTTTTTTCCTTTTCCTTTAGAGGAAGTTTACCCAAATCTGTAGGAAAGTTTTTTCCAGCAACAGAACTGAGAAACAGGTAGCAGAGTCTTCTTTAGGATGCTTTGGGGTGGACTGTGCCCCAGATTTTAATGTGAGGGCCAGTGGGGAGCTTCTTGTCTTTCCCACTCCAGAGAAGCCAACAGGTAAACAGTTCTAGAAGAGAGGACCCAGGTGGCAATCCTGGCTTCTCCTGTATCAGCTCTGGCTGGTTAGAAAAAAGGAAATCTGTGCCCTGCAGGTCTGCCTCTGGTTCTGTAGTTCCCGGAGTATTTTGCAGTGAGGTGGTCCATACGGCCAGCAAAAATAACCCTGGAATGATTTGCTTTCTTGCATTGTCACTGTTTTCTAGAAGCACAGGTCTGTTCCCCCAGGCTCCCAGAGGCTTACAGAGTCAGTGTATTATCTTGGAATAGTGAATCCAATCTACTTGTCTGAAACAAAACATTACAACAGTCCCTTTTAATTGTTCTTTTTCATGTGTTTGGTGTTGAGACACTGTACCTGCTGTCCTATTCACTGTGTCACATCTGCCTGCACTCCTCTTTTTCTCCCTTTGGCACAGCAGGCAGTCGTGGGAACAGCTCTCGCATCACCAGGTTGTTTCATTAGCTTGTTCTGAAAGTGCTTTTAGCTGTGTGTGGGAAAAAACTAACATTATCCTTGACTTCCAGTTTAAAGCTGGCAAAATATGAGTTTCGGTTCCTCCTCATGAGCCTCATACAATGAGCTTAACAGGTGACACAATGACTGTTTTGTATGCATAAGCCTAGAGGGTCTTGTTCACTGCAGCTGAAATTTGTGATGAACAGATCTTTACAACGCAAATTCTAATGTCGTAGCAGCTTTACACTGAGTGGTTTAATTTCATGCCAGCTTTAGAAAAGATTTTTTTTGTTTCATTCCTGTGGTTATCCAATAGCCTATTGTTAAAAGTCAGCACTCAGGTATGTGGCTGTTACAAGCTAGAAGCAGAAAGAAATCCAATAGAGCTGCAGCAATGAAAAAACATATCATAATCTAAATGATGCAATAAACAAGCACAATATTTGATGGGGAGTGTGGTTATCTCTTTGTGTCCTCCCAGCTTATGCTCTTTGGTATGACAGGAATTTATATATGAGGCTAAGGACCAACAAATAATATTTAACACTTTATGATGATCCTTTCTAAAATCATACTTTGTAGAGGGTTTAAACTGTTACTGTTTCTGTTTCCTTTGTCAATGGTAATGTCTTAAAACAGAGATTACTGTGGAAGTTGTAAGATAGTTTAACTGCAGCTACGGTGATACCTTTCAAGAATATACATCCTCTCCATTTGCTCAACCTTTATAATTTTTAGGAGCCCTTTTGTTAAAATAAAGACCATTTTAATGTCTGCATATTATCAAACATACTTACATTTTGCTATCAAATATACAAATAGGTGAATATTTGCATACATAGTTTGTCCGTAAAAGAATATTGCACATCTTTCTTATGTGTGGAAAGTTTATCCTTTGTTTTCTGAAGGTTCCACCATTACCACTTCAGCTTTTCAATCCCTGTGCTTTGTGCATTTGCCTGGTGCCTCAGAAAGTCTGGAATGCCTCAGTATGGAGAGCAAGGAGAAAATATGGGGCTGTTTATGCACCAGTCTCTGGTGTTTACACACTATCAGCAAATGCAGGAGGCTCAAAAAACTTAGGAAAGCAACAGGACTTGCTCTGAACCAACCACCTGAGGCAAGGTAGCGAAATAAGTTTGTCCTTGAGATCTAAGGTCTCTCCCCTGTGATGTAAGAGCCTGGGCACATCTTAAGAAGATTGGAGAGAGAGTCCTGATAAAAGGAGTTGGGGGGTGAGGGGGGCAGAGATTGGGAGGAAGAGCTCAATGGGAGCTGACTCTGCTCAGCTCACAGAGTGAGTAGTTGCTGAGTCCTGGACTGCCCAGTCCCCAGGGGCCAGAGCACACCTGCTCTTTAGGGACACGGGACTGGCTGGTGAGTAGAAGAAGTGGAGTAGTGAAGAGCCTGGTGTAATATTCTTCACACCTTTCCATCCCTGCTTGATCAACATCCTCCTGGAACTCCTGGATAACAACACCACTTATAATTTGTTTTTTACTGTGCCAACAGAAGATAGTTCCTTATGGCATAACGAATTTTGGGAGCTCTCCTAAAGCACTAGCCCAGTATTATCTGCCTACTGCACAGCTGTTTCAAGACATTTCAGGGAGTGGGCTTGACTTTTCTTTTTTAACCTTGCCTGCAACTTCAGATAGCCAGAACATTCAAAAATGGGTTTCCTGTCTTGGATACCAAATGCCATTTGTAAAGCTTTGATGAATATTCATCTTAAAAGGCTTGAGTCATGAGCTTTGCCTACTGCAAGTTACCATTTGGGAAATGTGTGCTTTAGAATTTAATCCTGGAGACCTCTGTCATGTGAGAAACAGTGTACTGGATTTAGGGGAGGCTTTGGGTTCCCCTGCCCCCCCCAGCTGAATTAGTGCTTTCACTTAAGTTAGCTTTAGCCAGGTCCTTAGTCAGTGGTGAAGTCACTCATTAGCAGGAAGCTGGTGTACTTGTAGTGAAATTGTCCATCTCTATTAAATTATTCTCCATTACTTACTTTATTCTCCTTAAAAGTTTCAGTTTATCTGTATAACCTTCATTGTAATTTTTATGTCTTTGGAAGCAGTCCCTTCAAATAGCGGTTACCCTTTCTTACATCATGATTTTGAGGTTAAAAGTTCACTTACTGTTTTAAGATGCTAAGTACAGAAAATAGGGATCACAAATAACTTCGTCTGTGTTCTTTCTTTCCTAATATATCCCTGCACATTCATTTGATTTCTGTCTCTCTGAATTTTCACAAAGTGTAAGTCAAGCCAGCACACAACAGAGTGCTGCTGTTTATATTTTGCATTTAATCTGATAATTGGGCACTTTAGACTTTAAGAAATTGAAACGACATTCCTTCATCCAGCTCAAAGCCGAGCTAAAACACTCCAAGCTCTGAGCTGAGGTGATGGGAGAAGTCAACCTTTAAACCTTAAACTGCAGTGAAACTCTGTTTCTAAGCCGGTCTTAAAGTAGATGGGAAGAGATCAGAGACCTCCAGCAGAGACCATTAATTTTCCTTCACCTTCTGCACCGCAGAGGACTTTTTCCATGTTCAAGGGCTTTAGTTTGCCATTTGAAGTGACATAACCTGTTGTGCTCATGGTTTTCCTCACTGCATCCAGGCCGGGGCAACAAATTATAGTGAGTTTGATCTGTCAGGCCCATACATGAAATTCAAGTTGAGTGCTCTGTTTTTGGAATAGAGTTGCTTCTGTGGCAGGTATTGCAGCTTTTTCGGAAATTTTCCTGTAGCTTTCTCTTCTTTTTGGAGCAAACTGCATATCCCAAATAACACAAATCTGCAGGAAGCTCTAGTTTCAACAGATTAGTACTTCAATGAAAGAGTATTTAATTAAATTTTTCTCCTGGCCTTTCGGCGTAGTTACATCTTGGTAGGTGAGATGAAATAGTCAATGAGAAGTCCTTTGGAGGTTGAGGTGCTGAGAACAGCCTGGCTTCTGTGAGGAAATCTGATGTCAAAGACTGGCTGTACACCAGATGGTTGAAGTACCTGAGTATTGCTGTGTTGCCATCTCTCTGCTCCTTCTGCAATTGGCAAGGATTTTGGTGCTTGCATCTGAAAATTATTTGAGAGTTGAACTTTGGAACAATTCTGATTATGATGCTGGAGGTACATGATCTACCATCAAGCTGTTCAGATTGAAGAATTTAAAAATTTGGATTACAGTCTGAAGAAGGTAAATTCCCAGGAATTTAATTTATTTGAATCTTCTGCTTATTTTCTTTCTCACTGGGTTAAATGCCTCTTAGAAGCAGGTGCCTTTGTCTGGTTTTTGACAGGTGACACCAGAGGGAAGGAATGGCTGTATTTAAGGATTACTGTGTTCTGTGGGACAGTTTGCATCAAGGGATACAGGAGTTAACTGTACTGATCTTGTTGGTTTAAAATTGGAGATACAATGATGGTCTACCATTCACTAACTCATCCTGCTGTAGTTTTTCAGACAACGTAATCAGGAATGACGTCTACTGGCATACTCTTAATATCCTCCAAATCACAAGAAAGAAGAGGCAGTGATCAGTGAGCATTATTTGCTGTGTCCAGCATGATTTTAGAGCCCTCTATCACTTTCCACTTTGGTTTCTTGTTTCCTGGCAGAAGGGTGCTAATCTAATCATACCATGGCCAGATACAGTTTCTTATCTCTGATCATTCTAGTCACCCTTTCCATGCTTTTTCCTACTTTGCCGTACTACTTTGAGGTAAAGGGATCAGAACCATAATGGTGACTTTATGATTTCTATTCAGGAAATCATTCTTTTTCTAAGTTTTAAAACATTAATTCATTTTACATTACTTCTGTTTGTATTGGTCTTGAACTTCATCACCTCTCATAACCTGGCCCTTTTTTCTCATGCAGTAAGGAAGTGTCCAAGGCCAGGTTGGACGTGGCTTGGAGAAACATGGTCTAGTGGAAGGTGTCCGTGCTCGAGGCAGGGGGTGGAGATGATCTGTAAGGTCCTTTCCAACCCAGGCCCATCCATGATTCTATAATAATTCCCTATTGGAATATGTGATGTTGTTGGCTCATGGATCAGGTCCATTGCTGGCAGGTGAGGTATTACTCCTGAGGAACTTGGGGAGGGAAGAGAAGGAACAGAAAGAGTCAGGGTCAGGTGAAAAAGTAGAGTAGTGATGTTTGTGTTCACCGTGTTCAGAGGTACATGGACATTTCTGCAGTGCTTGGTGGCCCCAGGAGAGTAAGGCCTTACACAGGAGCCCTTCTGGAAGGGGCTACTCTTGTGCTCTGTGTGCAGCCACCTGTGAGGAGTCTGCCCATCCTGATCTCTATTCCTAGTTTTGTAATGGAAGCTTTTCAGCATGCCATCAAATCCAGGGTGTTGAAAGAAGCAGAAGAAAGAACAAAACAAAGACCAGATGGAGTCAAATAGCTATTAGTAAATGCTGGAGGAAATAAATGCTGATGTCTGGCAACAAAATCTCAGAGAACAGCTCTCTATAAATTATTTCCTAAAGGCAAGCTCAGCAGAGTAAAATTATTTGGTGGCAGACAGAGATACAGACAACCTAGAGGTAATTGGACACACTTCCTGTTAGGAAATGCAGATTGTGTTTTGCTGTATGAAATGGTCCAGCCAGTGATCCTCGTGGGTTTGCTTTGCATTGATTTGCTAACAGAACTGGACCAGGGGGAACTCAGCAGAAGGATACAGCAACAGTATTGCCCACGGCTTAAAATCTGTTCAAGAGAAGTAATGTCCAAACAAAAACAATCAAAGAACTTTATATTGCCTATGTCCATTAGGGATAATTAGCAGCACTGGATAATAAAGTTTTGAAAGCCATGATAGCCCATAGCTAACACTTGACAGCTGGCAGTGTGCGCAGGGAATATGGCAGTAGCTCTCCTCCCTTTCTGTAAAGGGTGGTAGTCTATAAAGGTTGAGGTGTTTAGTAAGCAAGTACATTAATTATTTGTTACCTACTTCCTGTAAGATATTGAAATTATTTGATTTCTGAAGAGAAGAATATTGACAAATGAAGATGACAACTGTCTGGACAGTTGCAATTTTCATGTTTAAAGTTCTCCCCAATGAGCAAATGCTTGGACAGCTGTGAATTTTCATCTGAGCGCTCCAGAGGGGACTTTCTAGCCCAGTGTGCCCTGCAAGTCTGTGGGGAGAAATGTGCAGCAGGGCTGGAGGCTTTTCACCTGCTCTGCACAAACCAAAAGGATGATAAAATAAAAGCTAAAATTTGTGTTAGTCCCACATTATGATCTACACATTTGGTTTTTAGAAGCAATCTCACTGCTTTCTGAACGTGACTTCTGGTAATCCATTTTTGTAAGAATATGCGTTTCAGTTGTTTCTCCAAAACAGAGAGTGCCAGCACACGGGTTAATTAAGCTTGTAGAGGTGAAAGCAGCCAGTGTTTTACAGGAGGGTGATTGTTTCTGTCCAGCCAGGTGCTGTCTGTGTGTCACTGGGTGCAGTGTTGTCCCGGCCCCTTGGGCAGGGACCATTTTACTCCATGTTTGTTCACTGAATCTGGTCACTCTGTGGTTTACCAAAATGAAATAGGTTATTTCGTGTGTCAAGGAAAATCTACTCTCAGCACAGATTTTTATGAGTTCCAAGGCATGGCTGCACTGTATAACTCTTTCCTGAGGGCAGAGAATTTCTGTGCTTTTTTGGATGTTTTGCCATTTCTCTGTCATTTTAAACTTTTTGGACCAGTGTATGTCAGCTCTGTATCTAGAAAGAAACGTTTAAGGAGTTGCTGTGACTCATGTGAAATAGTAAAAGGAAAATTTAAATGCATAGTAACTGCATCAGTATCAGTCAGTGTAGTCAAGGATCCTCTCTGTGCCAATAGACAAGTGTCAGATGTTTCAAATATATTAAAATAAATAAATAACATTTGAGTTATGCAATTATGTGAGTTTTGCTGAAATTTTTCTTAGCCTAGATACCTCATTGATTTATTTTTTTGAATGTCCTTCGAAGTTATTTTTATTTAGAAGAGAATAATAAAATATCTTAGTGTTTTAAAGTTCTGCTGTGTTTTAAATCTCATTTATAACTTGTGGCATAGAATTCCACAATGGAATTGTGCACTCCATAAAGAACATTTTTTTTAATCAGCTGCACGTGATGTTACATCTTGATTTCATCAGTCACACTAGTGCCTTTCTTTGAAGGATAAGAATGGTTATCCAATTTTACTAACTCACTGTTGAAATTAAAAATTTCAAAAATAAACAGGTGCCCACACGTGGAAGGGCTCTAAATATCTTTGAGGTTTTTGTTACCCTTCTGTGGACCTCTACTATTTCTGTTATGTACCTTTCTTCTCCAGTGGTATCAGCAAGCTCTGGTCTCAATAGGTTGTCAGCTTCTCTAATAGCACAGTATTTCCAGTGACATCTGCGGAAAACTGAATTTCTTTCTTGGCTACATTTTTTTCCTCTTGAATTGTCCTCTAGACACAGCAATTTAAAATGATTTTCCTTCTGTTTACCTCCAGAGAATGGGAAACAAGCTGGTAAAGTTTCCCGGTTCTTTTTTCAATGTCAAACTGGTTGTTATTACCAGGAGGGAATGCCTTGAGTTCCAGGGCCACCTGAAGGATGTGCCTAATATCATTACCTATCCCTTGTTATAGTGAGCACAGAGTAATATGAGCAAATATCACAAGTCAAAACTAGAGTTTGGGTGTGCCTGCTCAGCCACTCATAATATTTATAAATATCTTCTATATATACAGGCAGAGCTTGTCATCACGGATCACCACAGCAGTGCAGAGGCATTGGAACAAGCCAGCATTTGTACATCTTAGAGGAGTCTGTGCACGGTATATTGCATTGAACACTGCAGAGATGCTCTTAACTCCCTTGCAGTCTCACAGCTCTAGTTTTGACTGGTGATATTTGCTCATATTACTCTGGGGTCAGTATAACAAGGGATAGCTAATTGGGCACCAATTTATTCTCTCTGTGACCAGCAACAAGACCCAAGGGAACAGCGTGAAGCTGTGACCAGGGAGGGTCAGGCTGGATATTAGGAAAGGCTCTTCCCCCAGAGGGTGGTGGGCACTGACCAGGCTCCCCAGGGCAGTGGGCACGGCCCCAAGGTTGCCAGAGCTCCAGAAGCATTTGGACAACACTCTCAGGTGGAATTGTTAGAGTGTCCTGGGAAGGGCCAAGAGCAGGACTTGATAATCCGTGTGGGGTCCTTTCCAATTCAGGATATTCTATGATTCTATATATGTGAGAAGACTCCCATCCTAAGAACAGAGAGACTTCTCCAGCAGAGGTAAAGTGTGAATTGCCTGGCTTTTTTGAGGGCCTTTGGTAACTGGAGTCTTGGAAACAGGATGCTGACATGGGAGGAGAGCAGGAGGAGCTACAGGGCCTCCCACAGCCTGACCTGTGTTCAAAGCTTCAGGTCAGGTCCTGCTCACACAAACTGCCTCTCTTGCAGCAGGGGCTTTCTGTAGTTCTGCAGACACAAAAGGCACCGTGTACCCAGTCAGTGACAGCAGCGCCTGGTCCTGCAGGTACAATGTGAATGAGGTAACACACATACTGCTTTGTGGCACAGAGCTCTGTGCCATGTGGATTTGAAGATGCCAGCTACAGAGATGTCAGGAAAGACTGTTGGTCCAATGTAGAAGCAGATCAAACCAGATATGTTAAATAAACAGTACACCAGCTGCCTAGGATTTTTGAGCTGTGAGGAATTGGCAAGAGTACCTCTTATGGATAAAAAGGACTATTACAATATCCAGATTGCAATGCAAATGTTGCAATTTTACACCTATTTTCTGTATTTTGGCTGGATATTTGATTTTAGATGCCCCTGCAGATACCTTTGAAAGCAAAACTGTAGCATTACTGCAGAGAGTGGTGACAGACCACCTGAAGTGTCTTGGAAGACTTTAAAGCAAACTTTGTTTGCTGTGCAGGTGAGGGCCTGTAGGTGAGCAACAATCTCAGTGCAATAATTACCTCCTTTTTTCCCAGTGCACCAGAGCACCCAGCCATGCATTGAGTGTCTCGAGGTCACAGAAACAGAGAACAGCCCATGTTGGAAGGGACCCTAAAGATAATCTGGTCCAAACTTTAATCATAATCATGTCACTGGGGAGAAAGAATCCTTTGATGAGGCTGTGGATGACTCAGAACAATCTATCTCCAATTTCTATCTCCAATTTCCCTTTGGTTCTCCTGATTGCGTCTTTTTAGCAGTATCCCTGGAGAGCATATTTGACACAGGAAGCTATATGTGCTTACAACAGGCTTATATTTCCAGATTTAGGAACTTTCACTGGCAGCATAGAAGGCCAGTGACAAAGCTTTTCTTTGCTTGCTGACTCAGCCCAGAGGTCCCTCAGAGCAAAACTACATAGGTCTGCTAAATGAGGTCTTAAAATGAGAATACAGAAACAATATTACAGCTTTCAAATCTTTCTGATTGAAAGCTCTAACTGTATATCCAGAGGGTGAATTATATTGCTTTCACATTACCAATCTTTCAGGACCCATTCCAAAATCTGCTTGAAACAAAACCAGAATGACATTGTCTCTACCTCTTTTCAAAAGAAAGGAGGGGAATGCTGAAGTAGTTTAAAGTCACTGTGAGAAACAAAATTTGGGCTGGCAGGCCATAAAAGTTGCTATTCATTATGTTCCCTTCTACTCTGCAAAATAAAGACCCAGCCAGAGATGTGAGGGAAAGTTAAAATTGGTCCTTTCAGCAGCAGTCCTGGTGGGCATTCTGTGCTCCCCAGCGGTGAGCACTCACCTTGCTCTGACATGCACTTACTCACTTCACGAGCAGTCTGGAGCCCCTGCCTCCTACCTGAGGAACTGCAAATGAATGTCTTGGAGTGTTTTCTGAGCAGTGCCTTTCTTCTTCTTACAGACTTCATATGGTACTGCTGGGAGTCGGGAGCTGTAACAGCATCAGCAGAAAACGGCGGGGCAGCACTTGCTATCTGTTTAAATTCCAGTAGATTCCTGAGAGTATCAGACTATTATCATGTGATTTTGACTTTTCTTAAAATCGGGATCCTAACATGTCTTTGACCATGAACCTGAGATCACAGAATCACAGGATTTAGAAACAGATTACTGTGTGTATCCTCTACTAATTAATTTCAGATCTGTATTTTATTTTATACAGAGATTTCATCCCACTCACTGCCATGTTAATGGAAGAAGTCTCCTCTCACAAAGTGGTCTTTGAACCACTGAAGTATTTGTTCAAATTAATCACTGTAATATGCAACACTTCTCAAATAACAGTCTACATATCTGACACAGCACCTGGTGTGTTCCTGGCAATATTTCTGTGTGCCAGCACTGACCAGACCGCTCAGTCACACAGAGTGTGTGGTTTGCACACATTCAGAGCAATGACACGTTTGGAAGTTACACAGTTCACAAGTGTGCAAATCACACATCGCCTAGAAATATTAGAAGAATAAGATAACCCTTGTGTAATTCCCTTTTTTTAAAAAGTGACACTTCAAGTCAGACATGGCAATTTATATAACATAGCGATTTTATGCCCGTGGTCCTGATAAGTACTTAAAACTAAAGTCAGGAGGATGTCTTGTGCACATTTTTTTCCTAGAATTATTTGGGATGGAAGGGACTTTTAAGGTCATTGAGTCCTACTGACTCACGGTGCTTCAGATGGCTGAGCATAACCCCAGCTGACAGCTCCTTCCTAAATGGTGGATGCATGGATGGAAGGCAGGAGTTTGCCTGTGGTTGCCTCAGGGAGCAGGAATGGAGAAGATCACATTCCTTTTCAGCATTGCTTACGCTCCTTCAGCTATGTTCATTGTTCAAGTGAGAGAAAGAGAGTCAAGCCTTAGAGTGCTTGCAAGGGAGAGCAGTGGAGGGAAAGGGCTTGAACTATTGCCCGAAGGGTGAATGGGACTCCAAAATCTGTATTTAGTTGACCTTCAAGGTACAGATTCTCTTCCTGTCCCATGTGGCGCAGGAAAAGGTTATGTCTGTCATGCCATTGATTTTGCTGGTACCAAACCCAGTCAGATTTCTCCATCCAGCTGAAGATCTCTGTGGGTAAAAATGAGAAGAAAAACAGAAAGGAGAAACAGTAGGGACCATATTTTCTGTCCCCCTGGGTGACCAGATTAAAAGCGAAAATTATCAGCAGGAATTATTCCTGTCATGTTCTGGTAGGAGGGAGGAAATACTGCTTAGGGGTACACTATTAGTGCTCTGTGTATTAGACAGCAAATGGAAGAGAACTGCTCTGTCACCGTAGATAAAACAAATATTTTGAAATATGAATAATACAGATAGGCACTTTTAAAGTCAGTCTACCATGTACCACAGGAAGCATCTCTCTTTGTAAATGACTGTGCTTATTTTCAAACACTCACCCATAATTATTACCTTTCATTATAAATTTGCTTTCTTTATAATATTCCATTTTTCCCAGCATATTTTGAAAGCCCAGCCTCTTAAATTAATGGACTTACAAAGCTGCTTCCCTGAAGCTCTTTTAGTTACTTTTTACTACAGTCTTTTTATGCTTCAGTTTGCATTAGCTCTTTCTGTTCCATCCACTGTGCTCCCCATCTTTTTCTTTCCCAGCTTGCTACATTTTATTTCATGGGAAATAAAGTACATTTTTGTTGTGATTGGGCACATTCAGGAGTTTTTAGGCCATCCTAGAATAAATTTTGAGTTGTGTCAAATAGAAAGTCCATGCAAAAATTTTTTTTTACAGCATATTTTGCCAACACTTTTTCTTCCTTAAATTGCTTAAATCCATTAAATGTACTAGAAGTTTAAAGCTTAAAATATCTTAATATAGGCTAAAGATGTAAGAGCTTAGAGCAAATCCTCTACAAGTTTATGAGCATAAAAAGAAGTTAATTAAAGCTAACCAAGAAAATGCAAATGGTAGGAAAAAACCCCACATTATGAAAAGATACAAATTCAGAATCCATAACTGGAAGTTTCCCACAAATGATGTTGGGACAGGTCCAAGTTAAAGATTTTACTTTATGCTTCAAATGGGGTATTTTATAATTACAGAAATGGTGTGCCATTCTGACATACCACAACCTCTCTGCATTAGAACCCTTTCAGTGTTAACCCCACTCAGAATATTTTGTTGCCTGTCCATGGTGCTGCAAAGGGCAGTTTGTATCAGTATAAGGCAGATGGAGCATGAAGCTTTTGCTCAAGCTGAAGTATTCTGGCACACTTGTGCTGTTTCTTTAGTTCTATATATTAAGTCTATTTTATGTCTTCTGTCTGTGCAAATAGTTTTGTTTCACTCTTGATACCTTTAGAAAAATGGTTACTCTGGATCCCCAGAAAAAGGGGTGAGAGTATATAAAGCTGCATGTGATACATCCCCAGTGTGATAGATCCCGTTCTCTGTTTGTTATGGTATGTGCTGTAAATGCAGTTTTAAAAATACCAAATCCAGAAATTCTAACAGTAAATGTAAATATTAATTTTAACTTCTCTGTTTAATCACTTCAGTGAAGTTATTAGTTGTAATTAGCCATATCTAGGCAAACAAGGAGTCATTTGAGGCCTCTTGGCATCCCAGATTGGAGTCTAAGCAATTTGCAGAGCCAAAGCTGGGATGTTCAGCTGTGCAGAGGCTTGTACAGAGTTTGCTGTTGGGTCTATGTGTGTGGATCTGTGGATCCCAGGTACTGGAACAGTATTGATTCCTTATTTGCATCACAGGGAATCAAAATGGGAATAAGGCATCTGTTGTAGTCCTAACTACAAATGTACTGATGGCATAGCTTAGTACCTATGAACTTGTCATCCAGGTCATCCAGGAATGGCTAATCTTCATGGTGGAGCTCTCTCAGAGAAGTCTTTTATAGCTAGTGCACAGAATCTCCATGCTAGATTATGGAATAATAGAAATTTTTAGTTCTTCATAATTGATTGGGATGAACTGCTTTAGGCACAGAACTATAATATTCAGTTCAGGAACCTCCTCCTGAAGTTTGCAATAAATCTCAAAGTACTACTTCTATGTCTTTATCCTTTTTTAAGACCAGTGATAGCAAGTAGAAATGTATCAACAACGGAATGCAGTTTGAAAAAGTCTAGAAAAATATTTAGTACAACTTCAAACCAGTTGTAGCACATACTGAGATACATTTAAGTGTGTGTGGCCTGGCCCAGCAGTTGGATTGCATTGAATTGTCATGCCTGATGTCATACAGCTTGGAAAAGGGGGACAGACCAGATTTGAAATCTTCCCAGGCAGAGATTGCTGAACCTGCCCATTTCTGAGCAGTTACAGTGTGTATGAAAACTCTGACACCACCTAAAGGCAAAGTCAGAGCGGTGAATTCCAAATCTCAAGTTCCATATTTGACTCTGCAGTGGAGCTGCCTTCAAAAATAGCTGAGCGGTTGGAGTCAGGAAGCTTTTAGAAATTTGCTTGATCATGTCTCTCACCTTGTGAATGATTTGAACTGAAATGAGCCAAAAGCAAATAGGTGAGCTTAACATTGCTGCTCTTTCTTCCCCCTTGTTTTTGCACTGAAACAGTGGCAGGTCTTAAATATTAAGGAGCTGCCAAAGGCAGTTTGGGAAGGCACAGTCCCTTTGCTGCTAATTACATCTCCCAGCTGAGATGCTGTGATGCAGTGTTTGAGCATCCTCCTGCAAAATCAGAAAGCATGAGTCACTCACAAGGCCCTCCCAGCACTGCAGCAGGCTGAGTTATATCCAGTTTGGGATGGTTTAGATTATTTCCTACATAATTGCTGCCTGCCCAGTTGTTTTTGCCCCTGTATTTGTACTGTGACTTATTCCTGACCCAAGAGTAGCTCTCTTCCCTTATCCTTACTTGAGTCCTTTCTTTTTGTCAGGATCTTTGAATGATTCATGGTTTAAATTATGTCAGACATTGCAGTGGACTGCTGAGCCACTGCCACCACTGAATTAGATCTAATATGCAAATGCACATTCTGATTTACACCAGTGCAGTGATACATAGATACTTGCTTCAGAATTTGTCCTCTTGGATGAAGTTACAGAGATTGTCCTCTAAATATTATTTCAAAATCTTGGAGCTGTGCTAGACAAGAAACAACTAGGACTTGTTGCATTATCCAGAGAGGCCTTTTCTGTTCTGCCAGGGTTTATCAGCTTACTGGCTTTTTGTACAGAGCAATGAGGAACTGAGTGGTGTTCCTATGGCCAGGATAACTAACAATACAAAGCACCATACCATCTCACTGTTCTGGTACTTTAAGGTTAACTGGTTTGAAAGGCAGATAGACTGTTCCTTCTCCCCTCGTTAAAGTTCTTCTTAATTAACTTTTAAACTAAGCAGTGATTTATCAACAGCAGGTCCCAATCTTTAATGTGCTGGTAATAGTGGAAAGTTATTGCCTTTGATTAAGATTGGTTGTAAGGAATAAAAGCCTGTAATTAACTTCATACCAAGTGACCAATTTCATTGTCTTGGATATTGCCATTTTTCAGAACCCTAAAAATTCAGATTCTGCATGTCCCACAAAAACATCTTGCAATTGAGCTTAAAATTGATTGAAACAGTACTAGAAGATGAAGGAGGAGGGAAAATGATGTCCAGAGACTGTGAAAAGATAGAAAACTTCTGCTTTAGGAAATATCAAATTGATAATGATTTAGTATTTAAATAGAAAAAAAAATGGGATATGTGTTTCTGTATAAAATAATTTTAAATCCTTGTACATGTACTATCTCAGAGAAGCATAGTTTAGGATGAAAAGATATGAAAAATGTAGCAGGATATTTCTAATCATAAATAAGAATGCAACCATCCTCATTGTCTTTCTCAATAAAGAAGATGCTGAAGTCTTCCAATAAAATCCCAAGTTTTTCAATTAAATGGAACATATGAGTAGATGACATGATTAATCTTTCTCTACATTTCCACTAAGATGTTGATTCTGAGTATTTGAATCTATCTTTAAAAAGATGCTTCCTGAGACACTAGAAATGCCAGTCAGTCAGTGGGTGCCCTGTATATATAAACCATAAATTATTATGAAGAGATTAAATCACTTCCAATACAAAACATGAATCACTTGGCAGAAGGCACCAGATCTCAAGACAATTGCATGAAAGGCCTTGAGAGATAGAAGAGACTAAATCCTTGGCATTTCAATCAAGTGTGGCAGTAGTCTGGAATATGATATAAGGGGGGATTGTTATTTGAGATGGTTCTTCTGCTGAGCCCAGCTTGGAGCAGCCCAGCAAAAGTGCCTTTCAGAGCAGGTACAAAATGGGCCAGGATTGCCAGAGGTTCATGTGTTTGATGTCAGATCTTGAGAAAGAGCCTTTACTAAAATTGTTGGGAGGAGCAGTTGTTCATCAGTATTTAGCCTCAAGAATTTATTGTTTCCCTATAAAATAGGAAAGGCACATTTTCAGTGCTTGTTATCCTCACTTCAGATTCTGAGATTCCAGCTTGCACCCTGAAACCTCACAGCCTTGCAAAGTGAGCTCAGCAAGCCCAGCCTTGTGTTACATTTCTGTGCAGAATAAATGGATTTGATGGGCTGATCTGAGGCTATTTAATGCACCCATGGTTTTAGAGTGTTATAGGCTGCTTTTGCTCTTTCTCTGATTCCTTGCAGGAGCCACAGGATTTCTCATGCTTGCTGGTGCTTTGTTTCTGCTTCTTAAGTTGTCAAACTCACTACACAGGCAGTCAAAACCCATACATTCTTGACAAAGTTTTAAATTATTTATTGTTAACCTCTCACTGAAAATTAGGCTCCTTGTGTCTGCATGGAAGAGAACGAGAATTTATACTTTGCTGATTGCTAAAGAAGGCTTGAAATACAGCCAGAAGTTGCTGTTAGTTATGTTCAGAATAACATGATGCAATATAGATTTCATATTTCCTTTTTTCCTTCCTGACCAATGCCATTTCCCTGGATACCATCCTCTTCTCCCCACAGTTCCATAGTCTCTGACCCTGACATGGTCCTGCTTTACCACTGTTAACAAGATACTTCTCTTAGATTTCTCTACTTGAGAGATACAATTAATTATGCATAACATAAACATACTTGTATTTACAATCACAGTGATGGAAATTCTCTGCACGAAGAAGGTGGCAATACAGGGAAAGAATTGTCCTGCAGTTTAAAGATCCACAGAACAAATTAGAAAGGAAGATGTTGCTATAGTACTTCAGAAGTATGTAAGAGCAAGGAGAGTATTAAACAAGCTACTTTTAAATCAAATGGAATTAGATTATATTATTTGTTGAAGTTGGTGATATGAAGCAGATATGAAATAATCAATACCAGTTACATAGGTGTCAAATTAACACACCACAGGTGTAAAATAGTGGGCGTGCATGTGACAGGATGCTGAGGAAATTTGGGAAACCACCTTCTGTCTCTGTGCTGCTGTGAACAGATACAGTTTTATTCCTCTGCAGTAGTCATGCAGGCACATGGGAGAATGAAATGGCTGGGTTGTATGAGGGCTACACTACTAAGGGTTACATTCGTGTACTTACTTGAATCTGGTTTGCTTTAGGTTCCTAAGTCATATATCTTGTACATCATTATACAGAAACCAGTAAATAACATCTAGAAAAATAATGAACATAAAGAATGTATGGTTAATCTCTTAAAATTCATTCATGTTATGGCTGTACCTGAGCCTTGTGGGCTAATGCAGAGACTGAGTGTTTGCATTTAATGCTTCTTGATTGCCAGCCCCTGTGCCTCTTTGCTCTGGGATGTGACTGCTGCCTGCATCCTGTGTAGGCCTGTCACTTACTGTTTCATTTCTAGGAAACAAAGAATTTACAATTGAAAGAAAATACTACAGTGATCTGAATACTCCAAAAGTATGTCTACAAGATAGAATAATTGTTTAAGTTCGTGAATATATTTTAATTGAACAATGAAGTGTAGGAAGATACAGAACCTGGAAACTGAATGCTAGGAACTTTAAAAATCACATGAACTTCTGTCTGCTGAGATTTATTGTGAGCTGAGCCTTGATCTTCCTGTAGCTTCTGTTGAGTGGAATCCTCCAGAGGCCCCCTGGAGCAGTGAGTCTGTTGGCCAGCAGCTGTGATGACAAAAATCCTTCTTCCAAGAGGTCACTGTGTCCCAAGTGAGCTGTTCTGTTGGGAGAAAACATGCAAGAAGTTCCTGGGCTCATGATGCTTCTGCCTTTCAGGCTTCC
Source organism: Campylorhamphus procurvoides (assembly GCA_013396655.1). Taxonomy (NCBI): domain Eukaryota; kingdom Metazoa; phylum Chordata; class Aves; order Passeriformes; family Dendrocolaptidae; genus Campylorhamphus; species Campylorhamphus procurvoides. The sequence continues at coordinate 37,237 of WBMV01001419.1, forward strand.
ACGTGGTATATCTTCAGTTTTCAGTCACGATCATTGCCCTTTGGATGTGAGATGCCAAAGCACCAACGGGCAAGTTGAGCTTGTTCCCCTGTCCATCCAGGGTGTTGAGGTCCAGAAGAATTATTTTTCAGTGTCAGCAGTGCCAGCTTATTCCAGCTTATTCTTTCAGTGCTGGTGAAGTACAGGGGGCCCTTGAGCCCTGTGTCTCTGTGGTGTTATGGGGCCATTGCCTGAGTGCAAAGGCTGGGTCAGAAAGCTGGGTAATTTAACTGCCTGTGGCCAACCTTTCTGGCTGTTCCTTGAGCTATTCTAAGCACTTCCAGTGGACCTGGAGGCGAGCTCAGAATGGCTGTATGGGGAAGATTTTGTCACAGGGCTGCTAGTCAAGGACTAAGTGAGTGTAAAGGCCTGGAGACTTCATAAAGATGACATCTGCCAGGAACTTAGAATGTCAGATGGGAAAATGAGAGGAAGTTAAGAAGCAGACTGCCGTTTTTCTTCCTAAGATGTTTGTTCTGGTGTACAGCTAGTTTTATATTTTCCATTTAAAACAAATTAATATTTCAGCCTCTCTCAAGCTTCCTAATGAAATAACTTATGTAAGCTCCTTTATTCATTCCTTTATGACATTGTCATAAAATATCTTCTTCTAAAAGTCAGCCTTTTTTTTTCTTTCTTTTTTTTTTTTTACAGAAAGAAGGAGATTTTTTAAATCACAAGGTCAGTGAAAGTCCTGCATAAGACACATGTGTGAGCCTGAATATTTCTCAAAGGGGTAGCTTAAAAAGAGATGGTTTTAATAAGTACAGTCAGAGGATTTAAAAAAGCACAGAAAAGGAAGAAAATGAATTGCAAAGTACATTCTGTGTTAAATACTTTTCAATTCATGTAGAGAGGAAAAAATACATGCATTGATCTCCTAATGGGTGTGAGTGTATCTTTTGCTGGAAGGCTAAAGGTGATCTTCAGCTACAGCTCTGGACCTGGGGTGCCCTGTAAGTGACAGACTGGCCTAAGGAGATTAAACTGGTGAGGTTTTTATGACAGGCTGTCCAGAGGGTCATGGTTTATTCTTGTGCAAGAACCAACCTGTGAAAGGACTCAGGGGAATTTCTTGGCAGCTCGCGATATTGGGCGCAGAGAACCGAAGATAAGCTCCAAATGAAAGTATGGTAGAACCGAAAATCTTCTGAAAGTTCTTTTGTGAATGTGGGAGAACAATTGAGAAGTGTGCAAACATCATATGATTTTGCATTAAAATGTAAGAGCTTAAAATAATATTGGGAGTTAGTTTATTTTTCTTTATTGAGTTAGTAATTCTTTTAATAGTTTTCAGCTGACTGAAAGGCAGCTCTGAAACTGTGTTGTAGTCTGGATCTGAGGAACACAACATTTTAACTAGTAATGAAACTGATATTGGAGAGTTCAATTAGGAAGATGAAAATATAGATAATATCTGATCTAAGACTGAGCAGACATTATTGCAATTTGTAATTGCTTGTGGAGAAGGACTTGGGAGCTTGCAGTTGACATCAACAGCGAAACCCCAGAGAGTTTGGAAAGAATCACAATTAACCTTTTTCAAAGTAATTTGAATTTTGAAGGCAAAGGAAGTTATCTGGTCTAGACTGAAGCTACACGAACTTCAGAAGCTTTTTTTGCCTCTGGTTCCTTTTTCTTAAGGTCTTTACTTTTTTCCCCTCCCTCTAATCTACACAACTATGTTTACTTTTTCCTTTTTTGCCTTTTTTTTTATTTTTCCCTAAAATAAAACTGCATACAATTCATAATGCATCAGATCCTGTCACTCTCAGATGTTTGCATTGGTGCGAACAGGATACAGCAACATTATCCCTACCTGGCAAAAATCCTTCAGAGAGATGAAATACCTGTGGTGGGTAATGGGACACAGTTTGAGGGCACACATTTAATTTATCTCTGTTGCAGTGCGCTTTGAGACAAGGTTGCATGCTGTGGGTTTTGGGAGCAGGTGTCTGGCAGCTGGTTTTGTTGTTTTCTGAGCCACTTCATCCTGACTTACGCTCCTAAAACAAGTTGCTGTAGTCCTGCACCCTTGTGAGGGCTTATAACTTAGAGGTGCTGTGATCTAAAATCAGCTCACAAATACAAACCACCTGCAGTCATCTTGTGTAGACTAATATCTTCAGTTCGTGGTATATATATGAATATTAGAATCTTCAGTGTATTTATCCTCACCATTTTCCTCTCAAGTGTAAGGGAGACCTGGTTTCAGGCTACAGCTGTAACAGGGACAGAGGGATACCAATAGACTAGGGGCACACAGAAGCATGATGGAACACAATCTCTGACATGTCTGGGAATCCCAGGCAAAGATCTTTACCAATAACTCATCATTTTGTCTTCCAGCCCTCCAGCAATTCTCAAAATCAGAGAATCCATGTTGTTTAATGCAAAGTATTAAAAATCAGAATTTTTTTTGCCTAATTCTTCAAGATTTTGGGGTTTTTTAATCAAAGGATACTCTGGGATCATCTAGGTCTCTGCTGTAAATTAGCACAAATACATTCAGTAAAGTCTGGTCAAGCCTAGAGCTTTGTAGTGTTTTACAGGTCATGGCAGTGTAATTCCTTTTCCATGTGAGCTGTTGAAGCAGACTTGCTTAATGACATGATTATATCACCAGTTCTATTAACTAAAGTGAAAGGAAATCTATCATTACTTTTGCTATGTCTGTGTAATTATAAATATCAAATTGCATTTTCCAAAATTATTAAAAAATGTAATGGAGATTTACAGGAACTTTATGTTTCTTCATGAAATGACTTTAAGCATATGCTAAAAAGCAAAGCCACATACAAAGGGCACAGGAACCTTCCTGAGAGGGCATCATAAACTTGTAAGAGAAGGGTTTTTCCGGCTGCAGTTTTCAATCAACCATATTTTGGGGATATTTATTCTGTCTGTCTCCCCCCACCCCTCACATCTATATGACAGGAGCCAAGCAAGGTAAGAGTAGGGGCTGTTACTGATAATATCCTTTGAACCAGGGATGGGAGTGCAGGAAGGCCAGGTGAGGGATCCTCCTTTTCTCTTCAAGTGTCTGTAGATGTGTTTGGAGGGGAGACAGAAGTGCTGAGCTGGGTAGGAGAGATGGACATGGGATATTGTCCAGCATGAGGTGTAATCAGGGAGATTGTGCCACGCAACAGTCGATCTCGGAGAGCTGCTTTCCAGGGGAATAATCAGATTCTCTAGCCCTTTGACAAAGGCGTATGTGAGTGGAAAGAAAATTCCTGTATTTCAGTTCTTCCCTCTATGCCAGAGCCATAAATTACAAACCAGCTTGGCTTTAGTCCTCTTCAACAATCTGGTTTGGTTTGTTAAAGTATGAAGTCATGTTGTATGTCTGTGGTTTTATTGTTGTGTGTGCTGAGTAGTTATTTTCATTGATTATTTTCCTATAGAATTATTATATAACCCTTTTGTACTGGATTGAATCTTCATAGTAATTTTAGAAAGTGGGGAATCTGATTGCATGTTTTTACTTATTGTATGATATTGCAATGCTGTCACTGTCATTGTCTGGTTGAAAGCTATTTTCCAGATATTCAACATTAGAAACTAACGAGAAAGTTTTTAAGATAATAGGATGTTTTACCAAAATTTCTGATTTTGTATTTTAATTGTTGGTCCCTACTTTTCCATTTATCTAAATTCATATGCTTCATATGCTTACTATTATCTCATTAAAATGAGAAGGAAAATGATGACATCTCGAAGAAGGAAAATCTTTTGTTTGTAATTCTGCTGTACTATATCATCTGTAATTTTCCTTCTGTGATTTTTTCCCCTTCATTGCCAATTTATCACCTGTATGATTTAGTCTTTTGAAAGTAAATTTTTAGTTCAGCTAAGCTATCATGAGAAGGCCTTTTTTCCAGGACTGATGTGCTGAACAAAATTCAGCACATATATTATTGCTGGTTTTATGGGTTTGGTTTTTGTTTGTGTTTCAGTACAGGTCTGAAATGCTGGTTCTGTTAGCAAAATGCAAATCCCTCTCATGAACCAGAATCTTTATCTGTGTACCTTAATGTGTTTAATAAATAGTCAAAAGTTAAGCAGATCCAGGTGCTTATTGCTATTTTATGTGACAGTACTGAGAGAATTGATACATTCTGTTTTGTGAGAGCAGTCTTCTGCTCAGACATACCATCCTCCTCACTGATTTTTAGTGGAGTTTGGGCTGCATTTCACTGTAGATGGAGCTATATCACACATAAAACCCAGCAAAAAAACTATTAAAGTTGCCATTGGCTGTTAAGGGATCTAAATCACAATAAAGAAAAATCTTTGATAGTTACCATCTCCAGGCAGAATAGTGGCAAAGGTAAAGCAAGAAATCATATGAACGGCCCCAGGAGGCTTCTCTCAGAGGGAACCTTGGTGTTGGGAATGCCCAGTAAGCAGATGTTACAGTGCCAATGCCACTAAGTCTGTCTTCTCTGCTGGGAAAAAAAAAAAGGGAATTGTGAAACATCCTCTCACAGAAAAGAGGCTGTCGTTGGGAGAGGTGAAAATCACCACAAATTACAGACTCCAAACCTTTTGTCATTTTAAGGGCAATTGCTAGAATGGCCTCTTTGCCTATTGGATAATAAGAGAACTTGGTACACTGTAAGAAAAAGGACTGCATATTCCTTTGCTTTATTCCTTTCAAGTTGGCCACTTGCACAGACACAAAGTAAGTGTCAAGTTAAACCTCGGCTCTTCTGATTCCATATAGCATTTACATTCCCTTTGTAGCAGTGAAACACCCATTTGCATCGGTGACACCATATCAATCAGCAGCAGGAAAAGCTGGCTATGCCTCTGAGAAGTGAGGAGTGAGACAGAGGGAGTGTGGAAACCATACATGTCTGGTTAGGTGTCCTTTCATGCTGGCAGTATGGACTGGTTCTCTCCTATTTATCATAAGAATGGCAGTGATTTTCTGTTCATATGGTGTAATCCAGGCATTATTTTTTTATTGTCCCCTCTGAATCTCCAGGGTTTCCAGTAAAAATCCCACACAATTTTAGAGGTAAGAACTTGAAACAAGAAATTCTGGCATTTTGCTTAGACATTGAGAAGATACCATACAGAAGAGAGGTAGTGGGGTAAGAAGCTCAACACTAACACTGCTGTGAGACACAAACAGTGTTAAAATGTTGAAATATTTGCTGGCTATAGATTGAAAACAGTATAGAATGCCAAATGTGAGCTGGACTGGTCCCACAGTGTGGACAGCAGGACAGGGGGGGATTCTGCCCCTCTGCCCCCCAGGTGAGACCCCACCTGCAGAGCTGCCTCCAGCCCTGGGGGCCAGCACAGCAAGGACAGGGAGCTGCTGGAGAGGCCAGAGGAGGCACCAGCATGGGCAGAGGATGGAGCAGCTCTGCTGGGAGGGAAGGCTGGCACAGCTGGGATTGTCCAGCCTGGAGAGGAGAAGCTTTGGGGTGACCCAATTGTGGCCTTGCAGTGCCTGAAGGGACTACAAGAAATCTGTAGAGGGACTTTGGATAAGGGCCTGGAGTGACAGGACAAGGGAGAATGGGTTCCCACTGTCAGAGGGCAGAGATAGATGGGCTATTGGGAAGGAATTCCTGGCTGGGAGGGTGGGCAGGCCCTGGCCCAGGTTGGGCAGAGAAGCTGTTGCTGCCCCTGGATCCCTGGGAGTGTCCAAGGCCAGGTTGGATGGGGCTTGGAGCAATCTGGGCTGGTGGAAAGTGTCCCTGTCTGTGGTATGGGGTGGAATGAGATGAGCTGTAAGGTCCCTTCCAATACAAACCATTTTGGGATTCTGTGATTACACACCAAGAGGTCTAATCACCCCGCTATCAGCCCTCCCCCTTGGTATAGCTGTATCTGTTTGCCCATTTTTGGGTCAGACAAGAATTTTGCTGCGCTTGACCCTCATTTTTACATCTTATTATATATTCATAAATTCTGTGTTCACATTAACTGAAGTTTAATGTTATAAAAAATTCCTAATTCACATCCATTTTCAGATGTTTTGTAGTTTAAATGTTTTAACTTTTAGATGCTGAAAATTCCTGAGGTAAAAGATCTGAGTTTTTGTTTGCGATTCTGACAAAATGGGCCATCTATGTCTCTCAGCCATTTCCCTCCACAAAGTAGGATACTAAAGTTCCTGTGTCTACACTGGCACAGGAGACAAAACGTGATTTTCTTTCTGACACTTGTGCTTTCTAAAAATACCAAACGGGTGGGAGAAAAGTGGGGAGTAGAAATGGCTCAAGAAGAAATGTTCTAAATATTTAAGCCTTGTGTTATTCAGAGCAGAAACATGGACTTTAATCCCCTGTTATACTAAAACCATATAAAGGTCCTTGCTTGCTTAACACAATCCTCATGCACAGTTGTTTAATAGCTGTAAAAAGGAAAAATCTCCTAGGGGTCTTAAGAATCAGGAGCATTCACTGGCCCAAAAGTCTCGGAGTTTCTGTCTCTGGGTTTAGATATGCTCTTTTTTTGTTAATAAACAGAAGTACAACCTCAAGAAATCGTTTTTTCCAGGTGTTCTTCTCTTTCCAACTACCAGCCATTTTCTTGTTACAGAAGTGTGTTCCATTGTCGTTGAAATTATTGCTTGAAGACTTGGCTGTCTTGATTACTCCTTAAAAACCTTGTATGTCATGCAAGGAGCCTGTGGACTGTGGCTGAGAAACGGTGTCCTGGGTTTCTTATGTTTATCATAGAATCCTAGAATAGTGTGGGTTGGGAAGGACCTTAAAAATCACCCAGTTCCACACCCCCAGTGGTTGATTTATGATGTTTGGACAGTGCAGTGCTCTGAAGTGGCTTCTTGAGGCCCTAGCAGAGCAAGGGAAAGGGAGTCCAGCCTTTCTGTTAGAGCATCAGACCCTGAGCATTGTCTTTGTCAACATCATGTTGTGTTCCTTTGGTTAGTGGTGTAATTACTGCCCCATGTTTTGAGATCCACAGTCTAGTCCTTAGTATACTTGGGCATCAGTGTTCCTCCTCCAAATAGGTTGTTCTCTTTGGAGAGCTCGGGGGTTTTGGTTGCTTTGTTTTGTTTTACATTGTATTCAGCCTCTTTTATTTCAGAACACTTCCCTGATCTATGTTTTTGAATTCTGTTCTTGTATTCCAAAGTGTTTGCAGTCTGTCCCAGCTTGAAGCCACCATAGGTTTTATTAATACATTATATATTCCAGTATCCAAGCCTTTGGCAAAACTGAAAACAGAAGCAGGGCCCCGTTTGAAATGCCTTTCCTCTATTAAGGCAGTTTGGGTTGCATTGCTTGTCTTGTAACAGGCTGCCCCATGGGAAGCAGAGGGAACTTTAGGTGAAAGATTGAAGAGCACTGACTTTGTCCCTCAATAAAGTGGAGAAAATGAATCAGCCTGACTCACCAGTCATGTAGCCCCTCTCTTAACTCTTTTTGCTCATGTGGTTGGAGAATAAGTCATCCTTTATTACCATTTGATGTTTTGAAGAGCAGTGCAAATGGTCAACACATGTTAACACCAGTGAGGGGGGGTTTCACCAAACATGAGTGAAGGCGCAGCCAGCATTGCTGCCAGAGGTGTGGGCAGTGCTGGGCACACACAGCCCCTGTCTCTGGCTGCCTCTGGCACTCACTCTTGCAGGACATATTTTTTGTCATCTGCTCTGTGCTGTTGGTGAATCACATAGGTGGGGAGGTGCATTTTCTTTTTCAAATAGATCAGAATATACCTAAGCTATATCAAATGTGGAAGACAACAGCACTGCAATATTTTATGTCAGCCTAAATTCATTGTCAACATTTTTACCTCTGTAGTGATTCACAGAATGGCTTTTTCCTGAACTTTGAACTATTGATTTGATTTACACACAACATAAGTTATGCTTCCAATACTTTTTGTTGTCTGGCTTTATCTCTGCCATCTGGTTTTGCTCCTGCTCAGTCAAGCATGCTGTGGCAATCCACAGGCCCTGGGATGATTGGAATGGCACAAGTCCAGCACTGCTGGTCCCACCCACCTCCTGCCACGAGAAGCAGTGGTGGATTCACCTGTGCATGGGGACTGACTGATGTGTTCATCATGTGTGCTGTGCAGGCTGTTTCCATGTGTCATGCACAGCAAGGTTTTGGCACGGCATGAGAACTTAATTTTACAAAGTCCAAAGATGGATTTCTTATGAAGTGATATGAAATGGCCCAGTCAAACATCTTTGTTGAAGAAAAAATTACTTGAGAATGTTAGACTAGTTCTTGCAGCTGCATATTTATAAGATTGCTGACTTATTTTAAAAAATTATATAGTGTTATAGTCAAAGATTTACTGCAAACTTATATATTTACTTCTATTTTAGTCCTGATATCTTATACCATTGTTTCCTTCAACTGTCTCTTCACACAGATAGTTTTTAGTCTTTAATTAAAATACTGTCATATTTTGACAACACTTCAAAGTAAGAACCCATCATTTTGATTTTACTTTTGTTTATACTGAGCAGTTGTGAAATACTTAATTATACATTTTGTATGGCTTCCCCAGTTCTAACAGAAAATCTCTTTTGTCCTGTCTCTCTTTCAATACAAGGATGCAACTAAGGGTATTCACTGGAAAGACTATGATTAGCAATGTGATGAGAATCTAATTGTAAGAAATATGCTAATGTTTAATTTATTTTTACTGAGTCACTTTGACAGTCTGAAAGGCAATTTATATGCATTAGTAATAATAATTATGAATTTATGTTATAGATCTGTCCAAAAATCCTCTTTGGCAGTGGAGGTGAACTGTGCTTGGAGCTGTACTAATGCTCATGCTGCATTTTTATAGCTTTAGGTGCCACTCACTGAGTAAACATAACTAAGCCTCAATTTTCCAAATTTACAGCTCTGTTCCCATTTCAGACACCTCTCTGTGAAGGTAAAGTCTCTATACTGCTGCCAACCAGTCTCTTCCATGGTGAGTATTAGCAATTACCTGTTCAGGCCTTTATGTGGCAGAGGAGGAGCAGGGACTCAGGAGAGAGAAAGCTCTGAGGATCCAGGATGGGATCCCAGGCTGGGGAGGCAAAGGCATGTCTTAAGGGAATAGAAGACATAGACTAGGAAGCTGGAGCCCCAGTGTGGGGTACACAGTGGGAAGAAAGGTTGAGTTGTGATGCTGAAGTCCCCTGTTTGGGAAGGGAAGAATGAAAGGCTCATCTCTCTATGTAACCCCATACTATTAGTTCAGATGGCACCTTAAACACTTGACCTAGCTTGTAAACACAGAAGAAAATTTACTAGTATGAGTTCTTTTGATTGCTCAATTCGTTCACAAAGGCCTCCTACAATGACTGACAGAGGAGATAGGAATTACATATTTATCCAAGCAAACAGAACAGCTACTGCATTTCAGATGGTGTCAGCCCACTACTGCTTGGAGAGTCTCAAACTTTGTATTACATGTCAGAAATTTACTTTAAGGTGTTGGGTGTTGGTATGTTGGATGGCTTTTGGGAGAAGCTGTTAACATCTTCCCCCATCTTGCTCTGGACGTACGCATACACACCCCTGTACACACCACACCTGCTCCTGAAATAGTTTGCATTCTGTTCTAAAACTGTCTGACCTCCTTTTGTCTGGAAGTTGCATCTCTGCTTGCTGAGGTCCTCAGTCTCTCCTGGCTCGTTCCTTTCACACCAACCATGTGTTGGAAATTCCCAACTTATCTCTTGACAGCAAATAGACTTATTCAACATGTGAACAGAACTTAGGAAATAGTTCAGAATGAAAAACTGGCACTTGGTCCTCTGGGTTTTCAACAGCATCTGGGAGAAGATGATGACATTTGAGCTGCTTCCTGGGTTGGCAGCCCAGTGAAAGTGAGTTTATCAGATGACCTACATGTTTTTGATGTCCAGAGGAATGACTTGCAGAAAGAGGACATAGTAGGTGGTCCCTGAGATATTTGCAATCAAAGCTGTATGTAAAACCTAGGAGGCGAAGTCATGTACAAGGATGAGGGGTTTCTGCTTTCCCTTCAGATACCCAGGATATCATTGTATGTGTTAGCTGTGAGCTGGGTGTGCTAGAGAGGAACTTACAGTGGCCTTTCTTGCCATGTTGAGACAGAGAAGAACCTGATTTTTTTTGAAACTTTTGTATGAGAATTGCCATGCATCCAGCGGAGCTGAGCAATTGGTTTTTGTTTTTCAGACTTGTTTTCTTCCGTGGTGTATGAAGCTAGTATGAAGTTATTGGTCATATGTAGCATTATTGGGGTCTCCCCAAAGGAATTGGTCTGAACTGGTAGGAATAAGCTGTTTCCTTTGAAACAACAGAGAAGATAAAAGCACTGGAAAAGATAACTCCATCGGGAAGGACTGTATCTCACAGTGCAACAGTGTCATGCCTATGTTACATCTTTGGGTACAGGAACCACTGCAGCTTCCACTGAACCACCAACCCAGAGCTCCTCACAGACATGTTTCCCAAATTTTTTACCTTGCACTGGCACTTACCTAACTTAGCAAAGCTGACTGAGATAATATTTGACCTAGTTACTTTTTTGTTGGACTGACTCACCGAAGCTAATCTCTGGTAAAACATGGAGTGGCTGCATCTGCAGGGTGGTACATTTGGAGCTGCTGGGAGAAGAAAAAGTGGCGACACCCTTTGTCAGCCTCTTCTTTATCAGCAGTTAGCCATTAGGCTGGCTTAAAAGCACTGTTAAATTGTACACTCCTGATGTTCCCATGCTGATGATGTCTTTTTTCATACCCTGTTGGTTTCTTGGAGGGCAGTGTGCCCTGCCACTGCAATCCTGCTGCAAGGGCTGTGTTGAGTTTCTCAATTAACTGCAGTGTAGCAGGATGCAAATGACAGAACCACAGAATGGTTGAGGTTGGAAGGGACCTTACAGCTTATCTCATTCCACCCCCTACCATGGGTAGAGACACCTTCCACTAGACCAGGTTGCTCCAAACTCTGTCCACCCTGACCTTGGACACTTCCAGGGATGGGGCAGCCACAGCTGCTCTACCCAACCTGTGCCAGGGCCTCACCACACTAATAGGGAAGAATTTCTTTCCAATATCCCATCTATCCCTGCCCTCTGGCAGTGGGAAGCCATTCTCCCTTGTCCTGTCCCTACATACTGTTATCCAAAATCCCTCTCCAGCTCTCCTGGAGCCCCTTTAGAAGCTGGAAGGGGCTCTAGGGGCCCATTGGAGCCTTCTCTTCTCCAGGCTGAACAGCCCGAGATCTCTCAGCCAGTCAAATACTGTCACCTGTCAGAGCTGGTGTTTGTCATCTTTGTGTTCTTGGGATATTTGTGTGCCTTGGTCTGGTCTGTGCTGAGTCTTTGTTTTGCATCTTGTTCTCTACTTTTGTGATGTTAAGTTCTTGGACAAACTCCAGCTTCCTTGTAAGAAGTGAAGTTTTGATATGTGTCTAGGTAGAAACACCTGGTTAGTCCTGTGAGCAGGGATTACAGAGGTGGGTGGCTTGAGCAGAAAGAGCAAGACAACTATTTCAGTGCTGAGATTATTAACAAGGTGGCTCAAGAGAAAAACAAGCATAAGCATTCACACTGTGATTGGTGACAAAATGCAGAAAGGAAGAGGACAGAAGCAGACACAGGCATTCATCACAGTTTAAGTCATATTTCACTTGACGAATTACTATGTCTCATGAAATTCACCCTTATTTCCCCCTCCTGGCTCTGTCCCTCAGGTTTGTTGATAGATGATGGGATAGCAGATTGTTAGCATTTTTCACATGTTTGTATTAGTGAGGCTGAAACCTGTCTGAAAACTTTGTGGTTTGTTTCTTATTGTGTGTGGGGGGGAGGTTTGTGGGTTTTTGTTTGTTTGTTTGTTGATTGCTAGTCAGAATCTCCTGAGAGTTTTCCTGGATTTCTAATGCTTTCACAACTGCTTCTGTCTCCTTGCACTGGTTGTTGAACCTGCCTTGCCTCTCAATTGTCTGACATGATAGAGGTGGCTCAAGATTTTAATACTTGCTGTCAGCAAGTCATCTGGAGAGCAGCATGTCTGGAGCTGCCAGAAATGTTGGTTCTTCAAATGTCTTTTCATTACAAATGCTTCAAATGAAGTCTCTGACCTCCAGGTATGAAATTGTCCCAGGGGAGGAAGGGCCAGCTGCTAGCACAGTAATCTCACAAGTATGAAAACCTTCTGAAGGGCCAGACAGAAATGACACTTGTGAAATACTAGATATGTAAGTGGCAGGGTCAATTATAGGTAGGCCATATACATATATACATATACATGGAGTGGGCTTAGAGTCAATCACTTCTTTCAGTGTTTTCCTATCTTTAAAGTAATATTAAGACAGAAATACACATAACAGAAAAATATGGAGTTTTTTAATATGTGTAGAACTGAAATGTAAGCATAAGTTTATCTGAGAGTTCTGTTAGAGTTACTTAAATGCCTGAATTTCAGCTTTTGAAATATCCCTGCACATTATGGTATCCCCAGATGGCTAAAATTTGCTGTTCTTAATAATTTTGTGCCATGTGTAGCTACTGGTAGCTAAACTAGACCATGGCTTGAGGTTTGTCTCTAAGGTGTTCATCTTCCAGCTTGGCTTTGTATATTTATTTAAAATATGGAAATTTTAATTGATGAGGAATTGTAAAGTATTCTGTTCTTCAGCAAACTGGTACTAAGTGAATGCAATTATAACCTCTTCCAAAAGAAGTGGCAGAGTTTTGTACTTTCATAAATCAGCAGACAAAATCCTTCTGTTGGTTTATTTATGAAAACAATCTGGAGGGAAGAGGGGAAGTTTAGGCTTATAACAGATAACAGCAGACATTTGCTTGATTAAGCATTACAAAGCCAACCTCTATCCAGAACAAAGTAATTCAATTTGAAGGGAAAAGCAACATGTATTTTATAGTTATACCCTACAATTCATCTAGGTGTAGGGCTGCCACGCAGGTTTTTCAATATGTTTTGCTGCTGTGACTTATTTTATGGCTAATGTGATTGTGTACATGAATTCCTGTGAGCTGTGGCTAGGCTGGAGGCAGTGGGGTGACTTGTTTTGCCTGAATGCTGGGTCTAGTCTGGCACAGGCCCAAGACAACTGTGTCCCAGTGACAGTGACATGAGTGCTGCTTTAAAGCTTCACAGGGGCTCTGAATGACCACTGAGAGTCACAGAAAATGACTTCAATAATGCTGGTTTTAAAACAACAGAAAAAGCAGCCTCTAATTTGTGATGCTCATTATAGTATGAATATTCACATGATCCATATTTGTAGAAGATGTTCCTTCTGCTGCTGAGAGCCCAACACCAGGCTGGAAAGTTCTGTCAGCTACTGTTTCACATGAATTCATCACAGAGTTCTGACACTCTGCTAAAATAACACACAGACCCAAACACCCCCAGAGTGCCAGTGACTAGAGCTGCCACATTTGTGATTTACTAGCCCTGTATATCATTGCAGTGGCACCAGTCAATGCTTACTGCATGACTTCTGGCAGGGAAGGACAGAAAGGATCTTTAAAGTAAGACAAAAGATGAGATGAAAATTAGATGAAATGTCCTATGGATCCTCCACTTCTGTGAGTTATTCCTGGATACTGTGCATGAAGTCAGGATAAATTTTACTTAAACATTTTCATCTGTTCTTGTGTGTGGCTTCAACTTCTTCTGCTTTAGCGTGGGAAAAAAGGTGGTAACAAGTATGTTATTTACTGCTGTGGAAGGGGTGAGAACACTTTTTGCATGCCAAGAGAATGTGTTTGGTGAGTTAACCAAGGTCTCAACTCAGCCTTTAGGTTGTCTCTCCAGGGAGCCTGAGCAGTCACTCCTAGCAGAGGGTAGTACATCACTAACATGAAATTCTGAAAGCAAAGGAAAAAAACCCAGCAACAGCAATAACAACGATCCCTGAAGTCATGAGGCACCAGTGTTCGTATCCACAGAACGTGTTTTGTGCTCTCTCAGCACTGCTGCCCCTGATCCTTCCTCACTGTGCTGTACGTTCTCCCTGTGCCCCAGCTGAAGCCCCAGCTTCCAACACACTACTGTATGTTCCTTGGAAGTACATACATGGCATCATCATTGCAGCCTGGGAGGCAGGGAGGGGCAACATCTTGTATTTGGCATTCCATTTCCCTGGCCAGAGTTTTGGTTCCTCTCTCAACAGAATGCTGTAGAGCACAGGGATGGGACATCACATGGATGTTGTCCATGTTGCCCCTCCATGTCTTGGAGGGACAGCAGAACAGTGGGAGGATTTATGTGAGGGTAGAAAGGAGGAGGAGCAGGATAACTTTATCTGCAATGTTCAAAGTGGCACCTGTTCAGGCAAGCTCCAGCAGGACATCACTGAAGGACTGAGACTCCATCTGAAGTCAAAGAAATAGTTATGACTATTTCCCAAAATATATTTTTTCCCTGTGATCCGTGGTGATTTCAGCACTTTTGTGTGCCTGGCTGTGTATATCATAAAGACTGTAAGACACATTTCACTCGAGTAGTATGTGCAGATATAGGAGCTCCATCTCACACCTGCTGTTCATTTAGTTTCCAAATAAGAACCATGCCTTGGAGCAGCAAAGCTGTGCTGTGACAGGTTCTTTCTCCACCACCTCACTCCCACCTCCCCCATGTAATGAACCAGGATTTGGGTCAAGTGTTTACGAATTCAGTTATCCATATGGATTGGATGTCTGTGGGAACATGAATGTTTAATCAGACATTTGTTAGCAAGCTAAAGAGCCGACATTATGCCAAGCACTGTGCTGTCAGAACATTCCCTGCTTGCTATTGCTATGGTAACAGCCAACAAATACCTGCTTCTTCTGTATGAGCATCTGAGCTGAAGGAAAACCTCCAAAGGACAAATTCTGAACATCTAGAGTCTGGGATGGAACTAAAGAAGAGACCACCATTTTCTAAACCTGTTGTCTGCCTGAATGATAGGTTTTTTCAGGAGCTCTTTTTGTCAGTCACTGAGGAGCAGAAATGGATAGCACATCCATTAGCCAGTCACGTGGACTGAATTTTAATTGTGGTTTCTGGGCAAAAATATTCAGCATTTCTCAAGAGTTGGCCCAAATATGTTCATTAAAAACTTAGTGAAGATATATCTGTTTCAAATACCAAAATACTGAAAGCCAAGAGCTTCATCTGAGGAATACATTGCTTCCAATATTAATTTGCCTGGCTCTGCTGCTGAAGAGGATAGTGGCCTGGCTGGCCCCTTAGCATCTATTCAATAAACCACAATAGAAAGTCTGTTTCTTGTCAGTTACTTGAAAATTTCCTCATGTTAGAGAATGCCAGTGTTTCATGGCATGTCCTAGGAGAGTTGGGGACAGGCTTCCATTGGGGATTGCAATGGCAGAGCCCTGCTTTCTCTAAAGGAGCCTTAGTCTCCATATAACCCACCTCCCAGCTTAAAATCACACAGTGCAGGTTGCACTAGTGGGTTATTCTTTGCACTGGTGCCTTTTTCCTTCCTCCCTCATCCTCTGACTCTTTCGAAGCAGCTTAGGCAGAACCTTTCAGAAGAGGAATTAAAGAAGGAAGGCAATTCCCAGAGGCCTTCCTGTCTTCCTTCCTCACCAAAGATCTGTACAAGGCAAGAAGCTGTAGCACGATGAATTTTTCCATATTCCCCCATGTTCCCAGTCAGCCTTCCTGCTTTATTCTTGGGAAGAGCCTAGGAAAACACACAGCCTCTGGGAGAAAACTGAGATGAAGGAGTAGCTGAAGGATTAGAGCCAGATGGGTAAATCCTGCTGCATCTGGTGTAAAGCTGGCAGGTGAAGCAAAACTACCTGGGCCCCTGAGCAGATGTTGTGCTTTTTGACTCGAGGTTCAGACCATGGGGAAAGGACTACTGTCTGTGGAGCCAGGCTGCTCTGCCTCACAGGATTGCTTTGGCTTGCGAAGCTCCCACTGGTTCTCAGTGACTGTAACACACACAATTGCATCAATTAGCAGAAGAAGCTTGTATACAAATTTATATCGTCTACAGATTAATGAGAGTGAGAAGTCTTGCTGAGATACCTAAAGACTTTTAACTGCTTTATCTTAAACAGTTCTTCAGATTTATTCCTCCAGTCATACCTTAGTACATGGTATTCTATCTCTGGAAGGAAATCAAAGGGTAGCATTGTTATTGCTAGACTGTATTGTTTTAGGCATTTCTGTGTCATAACCTGTCCTGGTAAGACTCTCAAACTGAGGGGCTAGTTTCTGCCTTGTGAGTAGGATGTGTAGGCAGTTTTGATCTTGGAATACTGCAGTGTCAGAGAAAACCTGGTGCACTGGCAGGGCAAACTGTGCCGGCATTCAAGTGCTGTGCACATCTTACGTCTCCTGCCTTGGACACTTCTGTTTAATTGAATGTTAGTTATTTCCTTGGACTATCCTGTACTGCAACCCTCTTTCAATAAAATCCCCTCAGTAGATTTGGTCAGTGTCAAACTGTTGATAATCCATTTAGAAAGGCAGAAGATCAAATGAAATGGAAGTGGGGCTGTGCAGACAATTTATCAGGCTGTCTCAAACACTTCCTGCATAATCTCTTGCCAAGGTCATGTGCAGCTGAGAGAATCTTCTGTGCAGGCCATTACAGGTGATTGCAGGTGACATGCACTGCTATAATCTTGTGGCTTTTAAATGGTTAAGAGGTAAGTGTGGTTACTTGGTGTGGTTTGCTTGATATTAGGCTGGTGCACTAGGACTGGTGGAAGCAAATATACGACAGAACTGGAAGGTCACTGCTACAAGCAAACTGAAAAATGCATATACTTCATCTGTAAAGATGAGCTCAACTGCCCTTTTAAGTAAATTAAAGTTAAAAAGTCTACTGCTGAGTACTACTAATTGTGTAGTTGACACACCTGAAAATGACTGGATCTTCTTTATAATGCCCATTAAAAAAAAGAAATATTCTGGAAAATAAATTTAATAAAACTTTAGCTACCCTTTTTTACCATAACAGCGTTCAGTCACAGATGCCTAAATGCAGGTACCTAAATAAAGACCTATTCTGTTTCCATGGGAGTAAACTGACTTTTTTTTCCATTGCTCTGACCTGAAATTGCCATGTTTTTCAGGAGAAACTTCAGAATGAGCTGTCGGTACATAGCGTTTTGAAAAATCAGGCTGATTAACTTAATTGCCTAAATTTTCACACCCATATGGAACACCCTTGCTACATTACTTTAACCATTAAAGACAATCGTTCCCAAAGAACAGTCATTGAAAATGTACAAAGCAATTCCAAACTGCTTCTCAGGAGAAACCAGTTCCTTGTTATTTTCATAAAAAAGTGATAATGATAGTGAGTGATTTGCCGAAAGTGGTCATGGAAAACAGTTCACAGTGTTCTCTCCGAAATTTTGGAAAGCCTGGTGCATCAAGTTCCAATTGCCTCTTGATATGGCAGCACGAACACAGGAAGAACTTATAGCTGTGAGTTGGCCATCCTGGCACTCAGAAAGGGTGTTTTGGGAGGGAAACGGAGTTCAATCAAAGATGACAGCAGGTATGATATCGATCAGATGACATTAAAAACTGACCCCTCGCAGAAGTTCAGGGAAGTTTGTCATTCCTGCCACACAGAAAAGGAATGATGGCCAAGTGCGAAAGAACTTGATGCTGTAGCATAGCCTCATGAGAATTCCTGTACATAGAGGAAAGTCAGGGGACAGAGAATAACCATAAATATATGATTTTTAGACTTATATGTTTGATAAACATGTACAATTTCATAGAAAATACAGTTGGTTGTTGATCTGGAAAGATGAGATGAGTTTATTCTACTGTACACAACTCTGGGATTTAAATCCTTATAATGGGCTCTGATAGCTGTGACTGCACTAAAATTGAAGGTGAGGAAGAATCAGAAGCATCTGTTTTTTCACCTCAATCTAAGCACTGAATAAGTCAGAAATTGGTGTATCATTTCAGTGCAGTGAAATTCTGTTGTGTTTCTCCTGGTTATTCTGCTTGGTGCCATGGTCCAGCCTGGCCTTTGCTCATGGCTGTGACTTGTGGCTGAATTGTGGCGTTTTCTGTCTGACTCTTGGGTCCCCTCACCCTTACCCCTAATCCTAGAAAGTTGTGGGGCTTTGTCCTGGCCTGCTTCTCAGTCTGCTGCATGGGAGCTGTTCAAGAGACAAAGCATGAGACATCAGAGAGAAAAGGGGGGAGTAGACTAGAAACAGAGGTAAAAGGTGGAGGAGAGTGTGAGAAACAGAGTCTCAACCAAATGAATTTATTTTTTTATAAAAAGGTTTATTATATGGTAAGAGCAATGCAGGCCTGGACATGAGGGGGGAGTCTTCACTCCACCAACTCTTGCATCAGGTATAATGTGTGTCTGGCTTTTATCCAGACACATTATACATATTCAGTACATGGTATACATATGAATTTTTACATACTTCTTATATGGCTACAGTTAAGTAATTATTTTTACAACGGGTTAATTATTACAGTACAATTTAGTGTCTTGATAACTTCCCACCATAATTCAGGTATTCCTTGATAAAGGAGTGACAGGGGAGTTTTAGGATTTAGCGTTTTGACAGATTCCTTATCATAATTTAGGTATCCCTTGGTAAAGGTTCAGGGAAACTGATGACCTTACAACAGTTGGTCTTATTGTTTTATGGGGGTGCAATAAAACCATTTGTTTCCCTACTGGCATGAATCATATACATACTTATCATAAGAGGGAGCAATGTGTCCATGGGGCAGGGGCTTGTAGCACAGTTACAATGGAGATGAAAAACTCCTGTTGAGAAATTTAGCATCAAAACCACACGGGGAGGCAACAGCCTAACTAGCGCTTCCTCCAGGAATGACACTTCCAAGAGCACCTGTGGTACATCCCTAAGCTTCTGAGATGAATTGCAGTTGTAAATGAAAAACAAGTTAATCAAATAACTTTAATTGCTATTCAGTTATTACATTTTTGGGCCCTTTCCTCTTATAATGAAAATTTTCCTGGAATCCCAGTGTGATATAACTATTGTATAAGTTATTAGTTCTACTTAACACCAAAATTTACACATCATCAGAGTGGAGAGTTGAAGCAGATGTTGAACACAGCTCTTACATGCTGTTTTTGTCATACTTTGTGATTCTGGATTATTCATTGCAATACCTAGTGCAGGGTTTGCATTTTCATCAAGCTCTCTTACTGCCAGGGTGTTGCTGCTGATGGGGCTGTTTTACATCTTGCTGCACAGTGGCAATGATTGGAGAACATTTGCAGGCTTTTGTATTTCATCAGATTGTTAATCGATTCTGCTCAAGTGGCTGACCACTCTGTCACAGTCCAATGACAGCATTCTCTCAATTCTATTTTAAGTTAAATAGGATTGATTAGTGATAAGGCAAAATGGCTGCTAGGATTTTTTAAGTGTGTAGTACAGTGGAATGTATTCTGACTGGAATAAGAGCAAAAGTTAGAGTCATGACTTGAGCTCACTATTAAGTCTTTTATTAATTATTAAGCAGTACTTTCTCCTTTTATGTAATAGACACCCCAATCATTAGTTTTGGTGCATCTTCTGTATTTTATAAAACCATTTTCCTACATTTACCTGTCACCTAAGATGGTGGGTGGGAGATGATGGCTTTTTACATCTTTCAAGAGACAGTTCTGCTGGGGTAAATCAGCCTGGCCTGCAGGGAAGATACGTGCAGGAATCCTGGTGAGTGTTTCAGGTCTTTCCTTTTATTTGCAGGTGTTTCACTGAAGAGGTTTTCAGCAGGGATTCTTTCAGGTGAAGAGAGTAAGTGCTTTTCTGCGATGGCCTGTGGTTTGTAGACACCAAATAGTCTGTTTGTTTATTGCGCTAGTACATTTGCTTTATATCCATGTGAAGCTGTTTTTAAGTTTCTTCTTTTTCTTTATACCCTGGAAAATTGTTTAATGTGCTCTGGCATTTCCTATTGTTTCAGTTAGGCACTTATTATTCAATGAGCTTGCTTTGCAGTCCTTGAGCCTCCTTCTCCACATGGATCCCCGTTTGTTTGGGAATTGCTCTGCATTTACACCTTTCCACATAAAGAAAGATATCCAGCTGATGGCGTTTGATTTATTTTACTCTCCCTTTTGTATCACTTCCTACGAAGCTTCTCAAAATAGTTCTTTTGATCTGCTGTTGCTGTTATGCTGCCCTCAGATACACATGTGTATCTTCAGCTGGGAGCCAGTAAAAACCATCATGTATATCAGACATGAGACTGGGTCCTAAGATGTGTCTTTTTGAAGCTATTTCACTGATACACTTTTTGTAGTGTTCAGCCACGATGTAACACAGTGCCACTGAATAGGCACACAACCAGTGCTGCACTGACTTTGTTGGTCAGTTTTTCACTTGTGCCAATGTATTAGCAGCTGAGAACAAAAATTTCTCCTTCCTAGGAAAGTTTGATGTCATTTTGTTTTCATCTTCCTTAGATGCTTAAAAGACTGTGGAAAAAATTTTAAATGATCAGAAGAACAATGTTTTTTATTCCTGGAGTGCCATAAACTTAGAAATGGCCTGACTCAGAAATGCTACAAAAGTTCCTTATTTTGACAGTGTTTCCATAACAAGGGTGATTATTAGCTGTGATGCTGCAAATTTCCAAATAGAAACCAAATTTCACATGCTTTCATTCTTTATCTGATGTAACATATGTTGTGACAACCAGGCTAATCTTTGCACTTCACACCCTTTCCCAGGTGGTTTGAGGTGTGACTTGCCTCTAGTTGAAAGGTCCAGCAGATTGAAGAGAGTGGGTGCATGTGAAAAGCTCCTTGGTACAGTGTGTGCAGAAAGCCAGGGAATGACTGAGCTCCTGGCTGCTCTGTCCATAGACAGGTTTCCACAGAGCTGGGTTGCATTTGGCCTCCCTTGTGCTGTGCTGTTATGCTTCTCCATCAGGAGTTAAGTACGGGCTTCATCTGCACAGTTACTTGTCATTGCCCATATCTGAATTTGAGTTAACATTTACATTAACCTTAAATTCAGTCTTCTCTGAAGATAACAGAAATCCCAGTTGTCTCAGGAATATACTTGGATACTGGATAGTGTAAATAAAGTTGTCACCATCTCAACAGGTGAAGCATTGTGATACAGTGCATGATGTATCAATGAACCAAAAAGATGCTTTCAATTATTGAGCCAAACTAAGGTTTCTGTTGTCAGACTCTGCCTCTAGTAATGGAGGAGAAAACTGACCTGAAGAATAGTTGCACAGTCAAAGCAGAGAATGGGAAATGTATATTGTGAGTGGACTCACAAGTCATGCAGGTGACTCTAAAATAGTTCAGTGTAATTGTGTCTCCAGACATGTAAGAGCACTGATCCTGTATAGGTTTTAGTAGAGGATGTATGTGGATTTATCCTGCCAGTGCAGATTGCAAATAGCAATGAAGCAAAGTCAGGTTCAAGATGAGCTTATTCCTTAATACATCTTAAAATGCTTAGACAGATTGAGCCTATTCTAAGGATCCAGATATACGATAGATTCCTGGGGCACGAGGAGATTAGTAGTTTATTTTCCTGCCTAAGAGTCAAAATACTAATGCAACACAATGAAAACTTGTTTGGTTCACAAAAGGATTTCAGGGACTTCCAGAGATTTTAATCTGTGGAGGATTCCTAATTACTATAATAATGATTTTTCTTGCACTAGTTCATAAATCTTTGCTGAGCAAAGAGAAGTCTTGCATGCCAACTAATTCAAAGGATTTAGTTTTAAGTTACTTCAGAATTAACCTATAACTGATCATATAGTTGTTAAAAAGCCTGTTGCATTGTACATATAAGATGTCTTAGTCAGTGACTGTAGGGGAAGAAATTTGTGTGACAAGCCTTTTTGGAAGGTTTTGTGCAGACAGTGACTGAGGATAAATTCTGACTTGAATGTGGAGTGGTGCAGTGACTGTAGTATATATAGCAAAGTTTTTGAGTTTTATGTTAACACTATTTAAAGGTACAGTTTATAATTGACTTTAAATGATAGTGATCTGCTCCCACGCTCTGAAGTTCCTGTTGATTCATGCAAAAATCCCAGACTGTAGAGTGTGAGTCATCTTACAAGGTTAAGATGGTTTTAACTTGGTTTGTTGTAGGTTTTTTTCTCAATAAAACCCCAAAACAACTGTATACAATGACTATACAGTTCATCCAAAGGACTGACTCAGATGTAGACCCCCATACTAAGTGTCCTAGTTCAGCAGGAG
>WBMV01001430.1:0-11198 GCA_013396655.1 Campylorhamphus procurvoides
TACCTCCAAGGAGGACTCCCAACAAAGGAGTCTGGGCTTTTGTACCCTCACAGTCTTCCTGCACACGAGTCTCTGCTTATCCTCCAGCTTAGCCCTCAGCCCCTGCCCTCCTCTCCCTGTCCATCCATCTCCCTGACAGTCACCGGTCTTCATGTCCTTTGTTATTCAGGTCGGCAATTCCCAGCTCCTGCTGTGTCTTTCTGTGCCCATTCACCTGGCTAGTGTCACCCACGTTCATGCCCTTTTTTATCCCAAAGTTTGACCATTCACAACCTCTTGTCTCAGGCTCCCATCAAGAACTCAATTTGCACCTCAGTCTGCAGTTTGCTAGTCCAGCTGCCTGGACCAGAGCTATTCCTCAACACTTCAAAGCTGTTCCAAGTGAACACCATTCTCACTTAGCTGCTTGACTTCTTGCACTGAAAAGGCCAGACTGTAGTGCAGTGGAGTCTCACTCATCCACCAGCTTTTAGCATATGTTAATTGGGATTTATACCTTTCTGAACGGAGCTAATCTGTCATTTTTATATGACAAATGCAAAAAGACAGACAGTCAAAATCAGGTATTCCCAACAAGAATTTTCTTCAGCTGTACATCTGTTGTTAGTATCATATCTGCCATCAGAGATGATAGGGATTATTTTATTTGATCTTCTTCCTCAAATTATGATGGTTAAAAACAAACTTCGAGAAGAAAATATTTTATTCATGTGATACTAAGCTTTAAGGATAGTAAATTGTTGAGCTCAATGCTGGTGCCAATTTGTCAGACCTTGCCAGTATTCTCCAGCTTTTGCTTTGTAAAGAGGGATGATAACGTGTACGCTCATTGTGGGGGTCAATGGTAGGTGTACTGTGTTCTTTAAATTTCCTTTGACTCCTCAGATTTTGGAACAAAAGCTGTTGTCGCTGAAATTTCTAATAAAACATTTTCATACCATAAATTTGGACTTGAAAGCAAGTCTAGTTGAAAATCTAAACATTTGCATGTTGTCTGGGGCTTTTCCTAATAAAAATTTTGTTAAAGAATATTTAATAAAGAAAGTTTAGGCAGAATGAAGGGAGGGCACCTGTTCATCCTGTATGTGGCAGTGGATGTTAGATTAAAGATGTGAGAAATGCAATTCAGGTTTTCTTGATCATTATGTTCACTACAGAGATAGAGGCTAGTGCTTTTTCCTCTGCTGGCATATGAATTTATGCATATAATTGGAGTTTTGGTGAGAAGCCAGAGTGAAAAAATTAATTTGCTATCCAGCCTATTAGGTATACTTTAGAATTTACTTGCAAAACTACAAAATGTTGCTTTATGTAGGATGAAATGCTGAATTCAAATGCAGTGCTACCGTGAGCATTCATAAGAAAAGCAAAGAAAATGAAGTAGCTATTTCACAAAACTTTGCACAGTTTTCTAGCCCCTAGATTCATTAGACTTAAGCATTCACCTAAAATCTGATACGCAGATTAGGACTCAGTAATTTATGTATGAGCACATAATCACAGTTGTGGTGTTGACTAAATCTGCCAGAAGGGACCTTTGTGTCTCCTAGAACATGGCAACTAGCGTAGACTATCCTCAGCTTTTTGCGTGGAAAATACAAAGTGGACGCATTTCCCCCTTCTAACCTTATGTAAAACCTTTTATCTACTTCAGTTTGAAAACGTTGTAGTTTACAATTGAAATGCTGTTTCTTGTGGCCAGAAGGGAATAATCTATATACCTTCATAGCTCTAGTCAAGATATTTAGGGAAATGGCTACACTGAGCCCAGATTTTGTGGGGTGATAATTTTCTTCTCTTGGAGTCAGCAACAGACTATTTCTACAGTGGTTAAAACTAACTATTTTTTCACAAGTAAAGCATATTTCTTTGCTAAGAGTCATTGAAATTGATCTTAGTTTAAAACCAATGAAAAAACATTTTTAATTTTCAGTAAGCTACTATGTTGTCAAATAGTTGAGTTAGTTACTTATGTTGGGTAGTGGACAGCATTTCAAAGAGCAGAAGAGTTTTTCAGATTTCACATTTACCTCCCATGTGAAGTCACATCAGATTATTCTACTTCGTATCTTGATAGATTAATGTCTACTTATATTGTTCTCCTACCTATGTACCTATAACTAGTCAATAGGTTTTAGACTAAGTGTTTATCTAGCATTTATTTATAAAAATTGTTTTGTATATATAGGATATCTTATCTGTGCGTAGTAGTTTCTTAAAACAAGAAAGAATATGCTTTTTAAAATTTATTTTGCTTCCATGAATATGGTTGTGGGAAACAGAATTCTGTACTTCAACTTTTGTACATCTTTTCTGGTTCCAAAATGTCACTTCAGTAGGCCAAAAACAACATCATCAAGATTCAGACAACCTGTACTTTCACTTGACATTTCACCTAAGTTTGGTGAGTTTTACTCTCTTCTTTCTTCTTGAGACTGAACATGTGATGGGACACTGTCATGTTTTATAATAAAACTGTATCCTGACTTTTCTGTAGTGACTGCTGCTGTTTCTTCCTCTGATCAGTGGTAATGTATGCTCACACTAAGCAGATCTTCATGCTCATAGGTGAGGCACTTTAATGTGGAGTTTATAGTATTTTCATACTACCCATCTCTCTTTCACTCCTGTCTAGAATATACACTGTGAAGGAAATTGTAGGCAGGGTACCAGACTGAAACTTCTCTCAGTTTCCATTTCTCTCTCACTAAATAATTTGCTAGAAAAATTCCCTTCCTTACAGATGGAAATGTTCTTTTTTAATCAGGATTGTGTAAGAAGATGGAAGAAGTGCAATGTAGTGGTAACGTTTTCCCCATAGCTGTAGCTTAAACTAAGGTTCTTCAGGGCAATGATTGTTTCTCCTTTAGATTTTGTATGCAACTGTGCTTGCCTTTGTGCAACAGACAGGAGAATGGTCTTTGTGTGTAAATATTATTGGCCTATAAAAACCTGCATTTCTTTAGTTTTGTTAAGTGGTAATTTTCTTTCATGGTCCAGAGATATTTCTGAGTAGTCAAGGCTGCAGGTAGCTCCTTTGCTGTAAAAGTCTCAGGGTGCTTTCTACCTGATTATACCAACATATATATTGATCTTAATTTATCAGTTTCTAAAAGATTGATGTAATTTTTGAAAATCTTACACTTCGTAATAATCTTCATGGCAATTGTTGTTATGTCCATCTGCTGTGGTTTCCAGTAGAAGCACTTTCCCTTCCGTCACTGTCAACTTCAATGCTCCCTTTTCAATTTTCTTGTAGGAAGTCATGTCATTACCTCTTGCAGAGAATCTAGCCTTTTATTAAGAGCTTCATTCCCTTGGGCTATCCTCTGAGACCTGCAGGGTAAAGTAATTGTTATTGAAGTGAAGGGGATAGAGTTAGGCCCCGTGTGTGGCACTGAGTCAGCTTTCGTTTGGGAAAAAAAAAGTTGTAAGAAAACTGACCTGCTTTTTGGCACATTTAAATTGTGCATGCCACGCTTGAATGGAACGGAACAAAAAGTTTAGTGTTGAAATGAGATACAAGGAGAATAGATCATTAAAGAAGTGCCAAACAGCTGCAAAAGTGCGATTTTGCTGAATGCTGTTTCCCTTGAGGTTTCTTCCTGATGCCTGAGAAGCTGAGGTGTTTGTATCCTCTACTGATGCCACTAGGCATTTTGGACTATGGGTCAAGGTAGCTAGGATGAGTTTTTAAATACTAAAATGTATGGGGGAAATTAATTTTAATCCTTTCTTTTCCAGACATAGCTCTCTTAAATCTCTAAGAAAGTATCCTGGAATCTTGTTTCTGAAAACCAAAAGTCATTATTGTATGTTTTGTTTTCTGGACTCTTTACCGAATCTGATGTATGTCAGATTGAAGCAAGGCATTAGTAACAGGCATGCAGAACTCTATGGAGTTTTGCTTTCACACTAGTTGTTTTTACTTGAACTTCCATTCAATCTTTTCAGATTCTCATGTAAGCAGTTTGTTGTACTGGAGTCAATCTTTCATTCTTCTTTAGTCCATTCATTATTCCTTTTCTTGTTCTTTTTTACATTTTGTATGTGTAGGCCTTGGGTATTTTACTACCTGCTAGCACTGTTTTTAGTTGAAGAAATTCCTAGAGGGAGAACCAAACAGTTAAATGTGGATTTTGATGGGGTTTGTTTTTTTTTTTTTTGTAAAGTATATGGTCCTGTTATTCTGACTGCTGCGTCTGATTTTACAACATCAATGTTTATATTATCTTTTTGACACCTTTTAATAGGCGTCATTTCAATGTTCTCCTTCCTTTAGTTTTGTTCCTTCCAAACAGGAGATGTGGTTCTATGATAACAGAAGGCTCAATAAGATCCTGAGTTACAGTCATAACATGGATATAAAAATAAAAAGACTAACTCTTAATAACTTGGTATTTTATTTGTAACTTTGGAGCAGTATAATACTTTAAATGGAAATTTTCATTCACTACTATTTGTAACTCATAAGCCAAATAATTTTTTTTTTAAACTGTATTCTCAATAGTGAGACAGTGAGGACAACGGAGACAACATGTACATAGTATGAATTTGTATTTCAAAGACTATTTTTGTAACGTGTGACAAACACATTAAAATTTTTATGAGATATTTGCTAATTTGCATATGCTGATCTATATATGTATTGTCATATATTTCTACTATAGCGTAATTGAGAATAAATGATGTTTGAAAAAACGTTGAATTTCATAAATTGATTTTTAAAAAGATTGATTTTCTTTTTGTGTTTCCAATTTCTTGAGGATTGGTATGTAATTTGTCAATAGTAGCCATTTTCCCCTTCAAATAAAGTACTCCTAAAATTTGGAGTCCTTCAGTCTTGTAAATTTAGAGCCATTATTACATACAAAAGCTGTTCTACGGCATCTATAGCACTGTGCATCTGAAAATTACTAGTTCTAGAAATGGTACACAGAACTAGACAATAATTGGTTATTCAAAAGTACACTGAGGGAATGTAAGAAAAAATTCATCTTACATGTCCTCTGGAGAATTGTTCTGAGCCTAACCCTCTCAGTCCTTTCAATCTGGAGAAAGAAAGCATAGCTTAAATATCACTACTTTACTGGTCTTTAGTTTATAAACAGCATCAACTTAATTTGTGTTATTTTTACTCCCAATTTGGTTTCTCAGCTTTACCAACACGTAGCCTAAACTGAAAATTTTTATGCAGCTCTTACATTACAGATGAGACATCTTTGAATGGGTTAAGGCCCTTTTTTCACTAAAAATCTTCAGAGGCCGTTTTTCTAATTGAATAAAGAACTAAAATTTAAAATACTTTGTTCCTCTGTGTTAGGAAAAGCACTTAGATGATTTTTTCACAGTTTTTTGATTTACTTTGTACTTAAAGATGGTTAGAGTGCTTTCAGGAATTTTCTGGATTAAGATACTGTTTTACATGTTTAAATAGCTGTAAAAAAAGGACATACTTAGAAATACTTAGGCTTAATATAATTTACCACTGACAGTTATATTTGAAAATGGAAATTGGGCATTCTTGCAAATTCTGTGCCTAGTCCAACATCTTCGTTATACAAGCATCCTTTTCCCATGCCAATGTTACGAATATATTTTTGCAACCAATTATTTGGAAAGTCATGCATCTGTTTCCATGAACTGCCTGTCTTGGTCTTGGAGCATGGATCTCCTCTCACATTAAAGACACTTTTGGCATTGAAAACACTCCTACCATTTGCTTCCGCCATGTCAGTAGCACATGATGAAGAATGTTAAATAATAGTGATATCCTCTATAAAATCAAACATTGTGTGGAGTAAAAAGAAAGGAAAGATGTCACAGAAAAAAAGCATTCAGCATTTGGTTATTTCCTCTTTTTGTCTTTATGTGGAGTAATTGTTTACAATTTGTGCTGTTAAAATTTACAGTCCTATGTAAATTTCAACCATTAACTTGCATCATGTTCCATGCTTAGGATGACTTTTAATCACTGAATAAGGTTGAAGTTGGAAGGGACCTCTGGAGGTCATCTGGTCCAAGCCCCTTGGTTAAGTCTTCTCCCCAATAGGTTTCTTATAATACTTGTCTATCTGAAAAATCTTTAACTTTTGAAGCAGTCTAAGTTCAATAATACTGGTTTGTCTAATGTTTGGGGATCACTGTATCATGCTTTTCCAAACTGAAAGCATTTTCTGGTGTCTATTTTTGAAACATTTTCATTTGTAATTGAAGACAATTTTTTATTGTTTTATGTTCTGATTCCCGTTGGCATGTTATAGTCTTATCAACACGTTCAAAACCAGAGGTGCTCGCTAAAATGCAGATCCTGCAGATGTGTATTAATGCTAAATTTTATGTTATAAAAATTAATCAGGAGGTTGCTGAAGGATCTTACTGTTATGTATACTTAAAAACTATACAAACACTTTATTTCTACATATACTTAAAACCAAAAGAATACACTCCATAGCAGGAGAGAAAAAAACTGCACAGCTAGATTTGTCTTCCAGGAAATTCTGTCAACTGACTTTCTTGATCATGGAACAGTTTTCAGATGTGCAGATATATTTGTATCTGTAATATTCAAGTAGGGACCTATATTAAAGTTCTGAACTCCTTTAGAGATGCATGTAATCATTAGGTGACAGATCTTAAAATTTGCAGGTGGCTAGATTCCCTGCCCATTCCCTGTGTATCAAGTTTACTAATAACTGGAACTTTTGTATGACATAAAGCAGATATGTCACTCAATTTGTGACTGACATGAGTTACGTAAAATCATTTGTGCCTTCCAATGGCACATCGGAAAACCCCTTTCTCCAGATGTCATTTAGAGTAGATGTTTTGTACACTCATTGTCATGGATTCCATGCCACCCACTGGAAGACCCAAAAATATTGTTTGCTCCAACTTGGCCTTGAGCAAGAGAAATCTAAACTGACCCTGACTCTTTGCTAGGAGGTTGGGATATACTAGAAAAAGTGTGGACCTATGGATGCATAAATGGTATCTTCCACATTGGTAATGAATTATTATTTGCTGCAAAATTGCTTCTTTCTGGACTAAAAAGAAATCTAGAACTCTTAGAAAAATAAAATTGCTGTATCTGAAAATAAAAGTTCATGAATATGTTTTTCCTAGACGGAACATTTTGAAACTCTACAATAAAACAAATTAAATAGCTGAGTAGATCAACAAGGAATTAGAAACTGCTATTTCAAATGACCACATGGACTTAGAGTGGCTGTGGAGATATAGGATGAAGCTGTATAGGTTAGTGGCTTCACTAGCTTTGTAGTAGCAGAGGCAAAAGGAAAAAGGTAAGGAAGCATCTCTATACATTATAATTCAGTGATACCTTTAAATATCATGTGGGAAGCAATCAAAGGAACACCTAAGATTTTTTTCTGTGAGATTTCAGGCACATCTTATTATGATGCATTGGTACAATCCTTGTTTATGAGTCAGAGGCCCAGTCCACTGACCAGTTTCAACATGTGTCTAATTTTTAACATGTGAGCAGTTGCTGTATGAAGACTCTCATGCAGTTTTATATAGAGTGAGATATATCCACATTCTTGCTTGTTATTGTTTCTGAAGGGCTACAGCATCTTAGTCATGTTAAATGTGAAATAAAAAATTTAAAAGCAGGATCAGAGCTGACCATGGCAGAATTACAGAGCTATGTGAATTCACTTTCAGGACTAGCACCATAATATTTGAAACATTTTGGACATTCTTTCTGATGAGACAAGTTATGGTGGTATTAATTTGCCACTGCTGTTTTCAGAACTTCACCATGAAATAACTTTATGGATTTGAGCAATGTTAACTTTTATTCTGCAATGCAGTATTGTGTTTAAGAACAAAGAAAGGAAGACAATAAAAGTCTTTGTGAATGCCTTTTTGTGATAATAAGTTTATTTTTGTCTATACCATAGTCTTATATTCAAAAGGCCAATTTCATATTACCTGTAATATGTTCTTACAGTAGAACTTGCTACAGGTCATTTCAAAGGGGAAAACTATAGCTTATAAAATCTGATTAACCAGGTGTAAAGAAGATCACTAATCTCAAAAGTGTTAGACTACTTAGAGAAGGTATAAAGTTACCAGTAATGTCAAATTTGTACTCTCTTGTGCTGCTAACTTTATTATCATTCTGATCAATATTACAGGATTGGGACATTCTTCCACTATGTACATGAAAACAATTATATTTTCCCAGCTATATTGTAATGAGATTATTTACCTTCAGAGGTTGTAGGTTTACTGTGTTTCTTTTGTTTCTGACAAATTAATTTTCTTAATGTGAAGTGTGAGGACTCATTTTGAAAGAGTGAATATTTACCTGAAATTGCATGGTGATTCTTTGTAAGCAGAAATTGAACATGCTCTGAGTCTTGTAGTTAAATAAAATGAAAAATAGTGTCAACTACTGAATGCAGGACTGCATGCTTGAGAACAGCTCATCAAAACACCTTCTAATTGAGGTGCGTAGTCATTTGCTTTTCCTCAGTGCTATTAATATTTCAGATTTTAAAAGAAATATTGTCTTAGACCATTGTTTAAGTCTAGAGACTGAAATTTTGCCTGGATCACAACTTTTGTTTGATTTCTCCAATTAATAAAAATTAGGTCTTCTCTAAAGAAATTAAATGTTTGCTATTTGGAATTTAAGTATAGCTTGCCTGGCACTGATGATTTATTTTACTTTCTAAAGGCTGTGATTCAAAGTTTCATGGAAGTCTACCAACTTCCAGTTTCCAGAGTTGAAACATTAGTGAGAGAAACACAATCTCTACAGCTTCACATTGCAGCTCTAAAGTCCAGGCTCCAAACAATCTGTCCTCATGAAAGTGATCTTACAAATGGTAAGTCTGCTTTTCAAGTAATTTTTGTCATTTGGATGTGGTTTCTTAGCCAGCATCTCCCTTCATGCTGTACAGTTTCTGTAGGGTAATACAGTAATATTTATCTATAAACAAAATAGATCAATAAAAGCAGTGTCAACAGAAACTTTTTTCAGAAGAGAAAGGGATGATACTAGTTAACACAAGGATTAATTTTACTACTTTATCTTCTACAAGGACCTTTTCGTTGCTGCTGTCTCTGGAAAAGTATATATTGTGATTTCTTTAGTTTTGGCAGTACAGTAAATAGTTGAACTCTGGACCTGTAGAACTTAA
Source organism: Campylorhamphus procurvoides (assembly GCA_013396655.1). Taxonomy (NCBI): domain Eukaryota; kingdom Metazoa; phylum Chordata; class Aves; order Passeriformes; family Dendrocolaptidae; genus Campylorhamphus; species Campylorhamphus procurvoides. Next base: position 9,174 of record WBMV01001430.1, read on the forward strand.
CCCTCTAGAGATGTAGCATGTTAAAAGACAATGTTATTAACTTGTAAACAAAGTGTTTATTAAGAGATCTGGATTTTTTAGACAGTTGTGGTTATGAATAATACTTCTCACAAAAGCTACAAGGTTAAAATCCAATTTTATAAATAATTTCTGCTCTAAAAATATTGTTGCCCACAAAGGTACTTGGATTTGTGTAAGGCAAATAAGGTGATTCTTCAGACCTAAGATCTCCCTCTAGGGGAATTACTAAATGCAGATTTATTTTTGTCGCACAGTAGAAGGCCAGACATATAAACTGTCATATGTAGCTATATATGTAGCCAAGTATCTCTAGAACGAGACTGTATAGGATGTGCGACTTGCATACACTTGATGTATTTGTCCTCCATGTTTCCTTACTTTTTCAGAGAGGACAAAGGAGAAAGCATTAGAGTTTGGGGTTTTTTTGGTTGTTGTTGTTGTCCTTTTCTCTTCTTTAGTCTTGTGTAGCGAAGGACCATAAAGAAAATGAGGATTGTGTGTCTTTCTTTTTGAAACAGGAGATCTGTAAGAGAGCTGTCACTAATGCAAGTGACATAAACACATTGGTAAATGTATATTCAAGGGCTGTGACTGCGGCTTTGGCTTTGGTTGTCTCCTACAGGATTACATTAATTTCTCATCCTGCTTCTAACAGCTGGGAAATTATTGCAAATAGAAACTACATTAATCAGTGCTGACTTTCAGTTTTAACATATCGAGGTGATAATTATTGAATGAAAACTTTGTTTTATTTGTGACTTCACAACCTCTCTAGGAAATGAAATTACTTCCATGAAATTACTTTTTTCCTCCTCCAGTGAGACACTTTTGATGTTTTTGCTAGTTTTATTCATGTCTTGCTGAGCCTCTACCCAGTGTAATTTTGGGCTGCTCCTTTGCCTGTTATGATTGTTTTTGTTGTTTAAGTCAAGATGACCACTTGAGTACTAGGGATTGGGAAATCTGCCAAACTTGCAGCAGGGTTTACTTTCATTTGGATTGAGAGAGCTTTTAGCAAAAGTGTTGCTGCTCCTGTCTATGAAGGGCTGTGCAGCGGCTTGTTAGGTTACAATGAAAACAAACACCTTGCTTTCCCCAGCTCTCCAAAGCTTGTGATTAAACGCAGTGCCTTTAAGTCATTTGTGTTTGCCTGCAGTGTCCATGTAAAGATGATACCATTTGTGTTGAATTGGACCTTTGGGGAGAACAGTAGTTCTTCCTTTAGATGCAGTTTAATTAAATGTACACACAAGCATCAGTGGGAAGCATTTTAAAATTTTAACGTAAATGCAAAAAAAGCATAATGCCAGTCTCAAGTTACCATGAGAAAGGTATAAGTGATTATGGTATATTTGGTGTATTTGGGGTTTCTGTAAAGTTTGTCTTTCACATTTACAGAAGTTACATTAAGCATGGCTTTTAATAACCATCACAGCTTTGTGGGGTGACATGCATTTTAATGTTTCAGGTGATTCTGTTCTGATTTTGAGGAAGAAGTTCTGCCCTAAATTTCTGTATTAAAGTCGAACAGATTTTTATTTCTTTTTTCTTATTTTAAATGGAAGGGATTAATGACATCTTGAGCATGCATTTGATTTTAAAATTAGACACTCCTTGGTTTTAATTCACTGTCTTCAATCACATATCCATTGCAGGCAAACACAGCACTTGGACTGTATTAATTACAGACCTTTTCATGACATATGTTTCTGTTCCCTGAACAGTAACTTATTGCTCTGTGCTGAAATATATTTTTGAAATCTTCCAGTTATGTATCATCTGTGGACTCTTACCTTACCTTGTAAGATTGGGTTCTATCTCACTATGTTGTGGCTGATTCTTGATGTTTTTTATGCTAGTTGCTTAAAGATCTTACCCTCATGACTGTCCATTGCATGCAAGTTTGGGCCATTCCTCAGTATTAATCTCTTCTATGTTCAGAAGGTATTGGTTTCCTAACTGATCTTTTTATACTGAAACTTCATAACTATGACACCTTTCTTT
>WBMV01001455.1:4730-16471 GCA_013396655.1 Campylorhamphus procurvoides
TGGGCGTGGCCTGCCGCGCGTTCCCCGCCCACTGGCCCGTGCTCGCCAGCTGCTCGCGCTTCTTCCGCGCCCGCGGCCCCGGCGCGCCCGTGGCGCTGCCCGACGGCATGGCCGACACCTTCCAGCTGCTGCTCGACTTCTTCTACACCGGCCGCCTGGCGCTCACGGCGCACAACCGCGCCCGCCTGCTCGCGGCTGCTGAGCACCTCGGAGTGCCCGACGCCGTGGCGCTCTGCCGTGCCTTCCGACCGCGGATCCGCCGTGCCGACACCGCCGGTACCGGTGCTGCCACCGGTACCACCGCGGGTATCACCGCCGGTACCGCTGCCACTACCGGCACCACCGCCGGCACCACCACCGGTACTGATGCCATCGCCGGTACCACCGCCGGTACCGCTGCCACCACTGGTACCATCACCGGTACCACCGCCGGTATCACCACCACGGGTATCACCACCGGTGTCGGCACCACGGCCCGCCCGGAGCCCGCGGTGACCCCGCAACCCGTCGGGCAGGCGGTGCGTGAGAGGGCCGGGAGGGGCGCGGCGGGGCCCGGCGGGGCGGTGCGGTGATGCCGCTCTTCCCTCGCAGGGCTCGGCCCCGGAGAAGAAGGAGGAGGATGCGGCGAGTGGTGGGCTGGGGGATGGAGATGCCGAGCCCTTGTCTGATAAAAAAGCGCTGCGGAGCAAAAAGAGCCCCCCCGGCCCGGGAAAGGCGCCGGGGAGCAGAAAAGGTACAGCGGTGCCGGTCGAGTGTCCCACATGTCATAAAACCTTCCTCAGCAAATATTACCTTAAAGTGCACAACAGGTAAACGCTCTGACTTCTCCTTGCCCTTTTGCGCGTGGGGGGGACGCGCCGCCCCCACGGCTCGGACCTTTCCCCGGGGGGGAAAAGGGGCAGCCCCGATTTTGCCAGCTGGTCCCAGCGCCTCGGCATCCCTCGGGATGGAAAGGAGGGTCCCCGATGCCCCCGGGGGTGCTCTGAGCTAGGGGAGGTTTATATGTCCCTGAAACATCTGAGAGATGCAGTGATGTCCTGGGCTGCGGCTCAGGAAGGTGGCGGTGGGGGCTCCTGGTGGGCTGTGCTGGCTGCAGGTGGGCAATGGCAAATTGTCCTTGTGGGCTTTCAGATCAGCCCGGGCTGGGGGAGCTTTGGGGGGCTGTGGGAAACGTGGCCGAGCTCTGTGAGGATCTCTGGGGTGGATCACCGAGAGCAGGGCAGTACCTACAGTGAGGTCTTAAGCTTCACCTTAGCCCTGCAGGATCGAGGTTTCACAGAGCATAGGGGCACTGACAACCTGACCAGGCTCTGAGGGGACCTGAAAGTGGCAGAAAAGCAGTCTTAGGGTGACTGTGAATAGTGGCACTGGGAGGACAGGGGGAAGAACCTGCCCTGTGTCCTCCCATGCCTGTCTGCACCTACTGTTGGACAGGCAGTGATGCGGTTCTCTGTTTGTATCCCCCCAGGAAACATACTGGAGAGAAGCCATTTGAGTGTTCCAAGTGTGGCAAATGTTACTTTAGAAAAGAGAATCTCCTGGAACACGAAGCCAGGAACTGCATGAACCGATCGGAACAGGTACTCCCAGGAGCTGCCCCGCTGGGCTGGAGTGTGGCTGCCATCCATCAGGAGGGGAACTGGAGCCTTCTCCCAGCCCCAGGCCATGCTCAGCTCTGAACAGACACCTCTCAGCACTGCATGACAGGTGTTCCATGGTCGGGACCCCCAGAGCCAGGGCCCCCATGGCTGGGATCCCCATGGCTGGGGCCAGGGTGGCAGCAGCTTGTGCCTGATGCACCACAGGAGCCGACACTGCCCTGTCTCTCACAGGTGTTCACGTGCTCAGCGTGCCCGGAGGTGTTCAAGCGGCGGATGGAGCTGCGGCTGCACATGGTGTCACACACCGGGGAGATGCCATACAAGGTCAGCAGCACTGGTGTATGACATCCCTATGGAAGCCACTGGACACTGGCACAGAGTAGGGGAGAGCCTTTCCTTCCTGGGGCAGCATGGCCCAGTCTGTTGGGGTCCCAAGTGCACCAGCTTCCTTCCCCAGTCCATGACAGCCCACTAAGGGTCATTCCCTGTCTCTGAGCTGGAATGTGCTGCAGGGAGGCACCACAGCCAACTGCTTCCTGCAGTCAAACGAGGAATCTGTTCTGCTCCCCCACTGGTCCTCTCCTTGCTCTGAAACCACTCTTTGGGCACAACTGGAAGCTAACCCCCCTCTCCTGTCTTGCAGTGCTCCTCCTGCTCACAGCAGTTCATGCAGAAGAAGGACCTGCAGAGCCACATGATAAAACTGCATGGCGCACCCAAGCCACATGCGGTAGGGACCAGGGTGTTGGGGAGGGTGTGATCCTGCACACGGGCCTGGCCTAGGGAATGGTGCCCGTGTCCCCTCTGTTAGGGAGGCAGGGGGGCATAGAGCTGCTGGAAACAGGCTCTTTTGTGTATGGCAGCAGCTGATAGACCCAGGCACTGAGGAGCATTTTGTCTCTGTTGGGCTGTCCCATCTCACTGGCTGTCTCTGAGTCAGGGGTGCTGCTGTGGCTGCTGCAGGAAGGGCCCTGGGGCAGCCAGGGGGCTTCCAGGTGTTGGGCACAAGCGGGTCTGGTGCAGTTGTACCCTAACCCTGCTCTTCTGTGGCCTTGCAGTGCTCAACCTGCTCCAAGTGCTTTCTGTCCCGGACAGAGCTGCGCCTGCACGAGGCCTTCAAGCACCGTGGAGAGAAGCTGTTTGTGTGTGAGGAGTGTGGGCACAGGGCCTCGAGCCGCAATGGCCTGCAGATGCACATCAAGGCCAAGCACAGGTATGATGTGACCCGGGTCCTCCCTTTTATCACCCTGGCTCTCCTGGTGCCCCCTTCCCAGAGGTGTTGGGCTGAGACATGAGGGGCTGAAGTGGAGGCAGAGGTGATGGTGAGTTTTCCCTGCCCACAGGAACGAGCGGCCCTATGTGTGTGAGTTCTGCCACCACGCCTTCACGCAGAAAGCCAACCTCAACATGCACCTGCGCACGCACACCGGCGAGAAGCCCTTCCAGTGCCACCTTTGTGGCAAGACCTTCCGCACACAAGGTACCCCCAGTGTGGCTGGGGTGGGTCATGCCAAGCACCGTGCTCCTGGCATCCAGGACACCCAAAAAGCAGCTTCCCTGGGAGCAAAGCTGTGCTCTTGTGAGTGCAGGCTGATGCCAAGGAAAGCATGTTCCCGTCACCTCCATGGCACAGAAGTGGAACAAAGTGGTGCTCCCCATGACCCTTACCTGGAGCAGGTGGCTGCTGCTTGTGCTGCTCTTGCCTTCCTGGCCAGCCTGCCCCAGCCCAATGATCCTCAGGATGGGGAGGCACGTGCCATGCCACTGACTGGCTGCTCTTCCCCTTTGTCCCCCTGCCCCCTGCTTATGGCAGCGAGCCTGGACAAACACAACCGGACACACACTGGGGAGCGGCCGTTCAGCTGCGAGTTCTGCGAGCAGCGTTTCACGGAGAAGGGGCCACTGCTGAGGCACATCGCCAGCCGGCACCAGGAGGGGCGGCCCCACTTCTGCCACATCTGTGGGAAGACATTTAAAGGTAACGCCGGAGCTCTGGCTTTCACAGGGCTCTGCAGGAGCCGCCTCCTTCCCGTGGGCAGCCTGGCATCACTGTGAGCATGTACAGCGTGGAGCTGCTGCCCACAGGCTCTCACTTCCCTTCCCAGCAGTGGAACAGCTGCGCGTCCATATCCGCCGGCACAAGGGTGTGAGGAAGTTTGAGTGCACCGAGTGTGGCTACAAGTTCACACGGCAGGTGAGCCCTTCCCCAGCTCCGGGTCGCCCACCCTGAATGGGGCCAGCCCTCACTGGGCCCCTCTGTGTGCCCCTTCCTTCACAGGCTCACTTGAGGCGTCACATGGAGATCCACGACCGTGTGGAGAACTACAACCCCCGGCAGAGGAAGCTGCGGAACTTGATCATCGAGGATGAGAAGGACGTGATGGTGGTGCTGCAGCCGCCCACAGAGCTGGAGGTGGGCTCGGCCGAGGTGATTGTGGAGTCGCTGGCCCATGGGCCACTGCCCGAGGAGGTCCCTGCACAGAGACTCTGTTCAAATGAGAACTTCTCCACGGCAGATGTGATTGAGCAGTCTCTGATTATAACAACGACGATTCCTGAAGACTGTGAGACATAGTGCAGCCACCTGTCCACTGAAACACAGTCCAGTGTTGGGCTGAGCTGCTCTGTGCCACAGTTACTCTATTGAGTTGTGCATCCGCCCCCTCCCCTCCTTCCCTGCCAATCTCTCAACCCAAACTGCAGGGAAGGGAAGTCACTGTGATGTTGTGATTGTCAAATGAAGAAATGGCTCAAACTGGCCACTCCAGTCAGTGTCCATGCACTGTGCAGGGGAATGGGACTGACCTGCTTGTGTCATACTGTGATGCTGGAGGAGCTGGTGCGGCCCTGTTTCCCCCAAAGTCACCCTGCTCCTGATTAAAGCTCACCTTCCTCCAGAGAGCAGCTCTGCCCATTTCGTAAACACTTGTGAAAGGATTGTCTCCTCCGTTAAACCTGTGCCTTATTTCTCCTTTGTTTTGTCAGACTTCTCTCAGTTGATCTCTTTCCCCCGTTAAAGGCGGGGCAGGACCTGTGTCTGCTCAGTGCTGGGATAATGGAGCTGCAGACACAGCTTGAAACACATTCCAGCAGCCACACAGTGCCTGAGCTCCTCTGCTCAGGGATGGGCGCTTATCTCTGTCCCAGATAACATGATCCAGGGTTGCTGGGAGGGATAACCATTTCCTGAGTGGTGCCAGGGTGAGGAGGGACCCCTATGTGTACCCTCACCCCCCAGAGTTGCAACCACACTCTCCCCTTTCCCCCTTTACTCATGAAGGAGGCAGAGAGGCTGTATGGTTTAGTTGTACCTGGAATGAGACAGTCCCAGTACAATTTCACCCCAGGCTCTTTCCCCTCAGACTACAGAATTGTGTAACAGGTTTTATTTTAACTTGACTGCTGCAAGTAAATTTAAAAACAAACTATGAGAATAAAAATACATTATCTGCAAATGTAAAATGCCTTTGTTTCAAAGGATGGAGTTCAACTGTACTGGAAGATTCAACACAATGAATTCTAAAAAAAATAAATACAGACCTGTAGCTGCTCAGCGGGTGGGACTGGGGGTCCAGCAGCGAGCACGGCCGTGTGTGATATTTATAGCTCAGCAAAAATGCCTCAGGCTGCAGTGCTGTCTGGCTGTAGCACACGCCAGCTCTCCCCAGGCATGGCCCGGCGTGGAAGGGCTGCTCCCAGAAAAGCAGCAGCTGTCCCAAATTGCAGGCCCCACGACCCCTCCCCGCCAGGCTCTGCCCACAGGGGGCCCACGGGCTGCACCCTGGTCTGCAGCAGCACCAGGAGGGTTTGACACCAAGGGGCAGCTGTGCCAGACCCTGCACGGCGGTCTCAAGGCACTGTCAGTGTTCCAGACTGGAGAACAGCCTGAGTTCCCCATGGCTGAGGGGTGCAGCGATCGAGTATGCGGGGTTTCCATCTCTGAATTCAGTTTAAATACAGACTTTTCCTCTATTGGTTAAAAATGAAAAACCAAAAAGCAAACACATCCAGCCACACCTGAGCCACTGTCACTTTCAGTGCTCTCCTGAAGGTGCAGCACTCACTCTCGGGGAGCTGTGCCACAGGTACAGCCGTTTGCTTGTTCCAGAAACATTCCACAAATAAACCACGCAGCTGCTCTTCAGTGAAGGTAGATAAACAGCCCACCTGGCCAGGGCACTTGGGCAAGTATAAAGGCAAATCTTACACAGGCCAAAAAAAACTGCAAACGCCAAACAAAAAGGAGAAAAAAACCCTAAAATAACTACCTTTCAATTCCAACACGTGCACAGGAAGCCTGTCTCCCTCTGAGGCACAGAATAGAGAAGGGGTCCAGACCACTGTCTTACCAGACCCCTCCCAAAAAAGAAACTGAAGGAAGCAGCTTGGTGGCAAACAAAGTATTGTGGGTGAAGGAGCTCCCAGTGAAAGGTGTCCAGTCACAAGCTGTAAGTGGCAGTGCTGTGGGGCGGGGTCACCATCGTTTTCCCCAGGGATCAGCTCTCGTGTCCCTGTGGGCAGCGAAGGGCCAAGGGAGGCAGTAGAGGCCTCCTTGCCTGCAGTCACACAGCAGCACATCCAACAGCCAGAGGGTTCTCATTTGCTCTGTGATCAGTACGGTTTTGTATCAAAGCACTGGTTTGCCTCAGCCTTCTCCCGAAGCAGCCCAGGTTCTGGACGAGAAACTCACATCAAGTTTCCTGTGCTAAGGCAGCTCGTTGAGGTTCTGGTTGTGAAGGTTTTGGTTCTGCCTGCTCAAGCTGATGGTGTTGTCCAGCGTGATGCTGTCGTCCTCCTGTGTGGTTTCTGGCATGAACTGCCGGAATATGCTGACGCTGCCGTGCCAGAAGATGGGCTCAGGGAGCCGGCCCACCACGCTCCACGTTCGTGTCTCAGGGTCGTAGGCTTCCAGGACATCTGAGAGTTCAAATGTGTTATCGTAGCCCCCGGAGACGTAGAGCTTCCCACCGAGCACAGCCACGCTGCCCCCAACGTGAACCTGCAAAGTAACAATAAATACACACCCTGATCAGGGGGGTTTGATCTGGCAGCTGATCGAGGTGGTGGGTGCAGTCTGGCAGCTGCTCCTTGGAGGAGGGTCCCCTGCCAGCTGCAGCTCAGGCTCTGAACCAGCACTGCCCACAGCTCTCAGTGCTGGGCTGAACACACAGACAACCTGCCACATCCAGGACTTTGTCTTCCTGATGGCTCTGATTCATTTAAGCCTGTTCCATGTGTAAGGGGTTCTGATCTAAAGAGCTCTTGGTTTCTCAAAGGCAAATAAAACCTGTTTGTAACACCTAAGGCATTCTGGAGGCAGGCAAATGTCCTACCTGAAGCATGGCAGGGATTTTATCCCATTCATTCTTCGCTGGATTGTAAACATCCACTTCAGCCGAGTCGTCTCTGGGGGAGAGAACACAAAATTACTCTTCTGCATTCTAAAAACTCCACTTGAGTTCTTGGGCAATGCCAAATTTAGGTGTGTGGGAGAAGAGAAGAGCTGGAGGGGCAGCATAATCCCCCAAGGCTTCTCTCACCCACCCCACTTGCCAGACAGGGGGGTGACAGTGACAGGTGAGGGACATTTGGAACACAGAGACGCTAACACAAGAATGTGAGAAGGACAAGGTCAGGGCAGCTGAAAAGAAGCTGTCAGTCCTTCCAAGACAGTCCTGGTACAGACGGGATCAAGGGGCTGTGAGGCAGCTCCAGCAGTTGGGCTGGGGCGTCCCCTCCCCACTCCAGGTTGGCTCTAGGGTGGCTGCAGAGAACACCTGAGCCACACTGCTGTGCTGTATCTACAGGTATAAAACCAGTCCCAGTGTGTGGGATCATCACTCAGAGGCTTTAGTTTGAGCTATTAAAACAAACCAAAAACTCAATTTGCCGCTTTTGTTTGTTACCTATTCCTCTGCCCTCCAAAGATTATCCCACAGCTCTACATGGACCAGCAGCCCATAAGCAGCTCATGAAATGAGGGGGGAACACCTGACCCTGATCATCTCCTCACGGACTCCTGCAGATGCACAAGCAATCCGAAATCCTGAAGTGTCAATCATTAGGATTTTAAAATGGATAAGAAAAATGAAATTCTGTAGAATCAGCTTGTGACAAGCAGCAGAGCAGCTGCAACACGCCATCATCACAGACTGAAACCAGGAGACTCCAACAGACGCCAGCAAGACGCTCAGTTGGACCTGAAGGCTTCAAATGAAAGGCCTTGGGCCAAAGCTGCTGCTTTATGCAAAGCCAAGAGGAGATTAAAAAAAGAGAAGTGGCTGGAGGCCCTCACAGTAGTCTCTGTTTGCTCAGAGTCAACACAGGGAGATGGAAATGCTACAGCCCTAGCATGCCTTCCCGTTTATTTTTAATTAAGCGGATAACTGAAGTATTTGCGCCACCAGGACAGCTTCAGATGGGTAATTAAGTCCCAATTTGGAAAGGCGCTTAAAAATAGTGACCAATCACTTCATCTTCAGCCCTCTTATCACTGCTGAGACGGAAGATGTCCTCTCCTGTGCTAGAGTTTAATGTTTTCTTGGAGCTTACGTGCTTATTTATAGCAACGAGGGGGGCTGAACCAGGAGCCAAGGAATCCGAGAAGCCAATTTCCAAGCTGCACTGCTGACTTCATCCGGATTTACACCTGGCTATTCCACCAGCCTGGGGTTACACTTAAGACATTTTTACACAATTTTAAGGGTAGCCCCACCAGCACCATCAGGGAAAGCATTGCTGTGGTGTCCCAATTCGGCGCTCTCCCTCCACCACCTCCAAAATCCACACAGAGCTCTGGGCTCTCCCCATGGGGATGCAAGAGGGAGGTGATGGGTGGTGGCTCCCACTACTCACCTTATGAAGTACATGAGGCCATTGAGCGTGACAGTCTTTGGGGCGAAGGACCAGGGGGGCAGGTGGCCGCAGTTGACAAGGGACCAGAGGTCGCTGTCGGGGTCGTAGCACTGCATGACCATGGACTCTTTGCCAGCCAGGGAGCCGATGGCAAACAGCTTCCCACGGCACGAGGTGGTGGAGCAGTTGTCCATGGGGTACAGCATGGGCTGCAGGGCTTCCCAGCTGTCCAGTGCATGGTCATAGCGCTCTGTGCTGTCAGAGGCAACCACGTAGAGCAGCCCGTCCAGGACTGTGGAGCTGTGGTATTCCCTGGCTTTCAGCATGGGCGACACCTCCGTCCACTCGTTCACACTGGAATTGTACCTCCAGACGCAGTCGTACAGCCTGGACCCGTCTGAGCCCCCTGTGGCACAGCATGATACGTGTCAGAGCCTGGCTCTGCACAGGGGAGCTGTTGGCTCAGCACCAGCACCTTTGCTGCAGCTCCAGCTATACCTTCTGCACAAACCCCTCATCCTGCTGTCCCAGGCTGCTCATTAGGGCATCATTTTTGTTCTGGGGGATGGCACTAGTGTGTGCCATGAGAATTTTAATGCGAGTTTTGCACTGATTCCAGCAAGCCTGGAATTCCTCCCATGTCCTTCCTAGTATGTACTCAGCCATGAATCAAAACAAGTCTCCCAGGTTTCACTACCTCCATCCTCTAAGCCCCCATTTCTCTCCCATTTTGCAGCCCCTGCTCTGTTGCTGCCCAGAAGTGGCTGAGGCAGCAGCACCAAGCGCAGCTCGGGAACCTCCTGGCCCTGCCTGCACCACACTGACACTGAGCAAACAACCCAAGATCCCCAGCAGCAACCTTACACGCAGCTCCTGTCAATACTGGCCTCCACAGACCCACCAGGGATCACTCCAGGAAGCTCCCATGGGATGTAAGGGCGTCTGTACAAACAAGCCATGTGGCTGCTTTTACAACTCTGCCCTCAAAGCAGTGCCTTGTTTTCTGCTTGTGACTAAAGAACACAGAGTTTTCTGACCACCTGCGTAAGACCTGCCCTTCAAAGCTCTGCCAGCGTGTCCTGCACACCCAGGGCATGATGTTCCACAGCACCTGCTTTCCTGGGCCTCAGTTTGTTACAGCTGCCACAGGGCTGCCACTCCAGCTACAAGGATGTAGTTCAAAGGAGTCATCTGCATGCAGATTAACAGCTGACTTTATACATGAGTGTCACCTTGACAGAAGTAATTGTAACCCCCAAGGACTGTGAGGAGGCAGGATTTGTGCTGCGAAAGGTACTGTGACTCATGGGGGCTGGCTGAGGAACCTGGGGCTTTCTGACACACCTACGCCTTGAGCATGTGCCTGGCTTGTGATTCACAGGGCTCTGAATCAAGCACCTTCATAGAGAGAAACTCAAAACCCTCTAAAGTCACCCCTATCCCTTGGAGTGACTGTTAGAAAATTCTAACTGCAAGATCTGTGACTTCTGCCCGCGTGCTCAGCAGCATTAGTCATGACAAAATAGCTCCTGGACTGAGACCAGCTGCTAAATCCAGCACCAACTCCAGGAGCCTCCCTGCCTGCCAGCAGGCTGCAAGCACCCAAGCTGAGTCCCGAACCCTCTGCTTCCCAGGAAAAGCCAAAGTCTCGCTGCGAGAACCCGCATATTTTACACAGATATCTCCACCCAGGCAGGTGCCCTCACACCCCGTGTGCCTTACCAGTGACATAGATGTCATTGCCCAGCGCGGCCACGCTGTATCCCCCTCCCAGGTGCTCGGGGAACTCGGCCAAGTAGCGCCAGTGGCCGGTGCGCGGGTTGTAGCAGTCGACGGTGACGAGCTCGTCGCAGTCGCGGTCGCAGCCGCCGACCAGCACGAGGATCTCGGCGAGGCCCGTGGAGGGCCGTGGGCGCATCCGGGCGCAGGGCCCGCGGTCGTGGCGGTCGAGGCGGGCGGCCTGGAAGTCGCGTGCCTCGCGCAGGAGGCGCAGGCAGGGCGGGCAGCGCGCCACCAGCGGCTCGCTCTCCACGTGGGCCAGCAGGTAGAAGCGGCGCACGAAGGGCAGGCGGACGTGCTGCAGCAGCTGCGGCAGCAGCGGGGCGCGGGCGGCGGGGTCGGCGCGCACCCAGCGCAGCGCCAGCTGGAACGCGGCCTCCTCCTTGGGCACGCAGAGCCCGTCGTCCCGCAGGTAGGACACGAGGCGCGGCAGCGGCAGCCGCTCCAGCTGCGCGCCCAGCTCGCCCACGTGCCGCAGCACGAAGCGGTGTGCCGCAGCCGCCAGCGCCGGGCAGGCGAAGGCCTCGGCGAAGTCCTGCATGTCCAGGGCGTTGGCGGGCTCCAGCTGCCGTGCCAGCCAGGCCCCGCAGGCCTCCTTGACGGCGGGGAACTGCAGCAGGTCCGCGGCGCGCAGCAGGCGCTCGGCGATGTCGGGGCCCAGCCGGCCCACGCGGCCCGTGTAGGCGAAGTCGAGCAGCCTGGCCAGGCACTCGGGCTCCACGCCGTGCAGCCTCACCCGCTCGGCCCTCGACTCTCGCAGGGCCCCGCCGAACATGGCTCGGAAATAGCCCGAGGCCGCGGCCAGCACGGCGCGGTGGGCGCCGAACTCCCTCCCTCCGGCCACCACCGTCACGTCCAGCAGGCTCCGCTCGGCCCGCAGCGCGCTCAGGCCCCGCAGCAGCGACACGGCGTGGGCCGGCTCTCCTCCCGCACAGCCCGCTGAGCCCCCCGCAGAACCCGCGGCCGTCCCGCCGGTGCCCGTGCCGGTAGCCATGGCCGTACCTGCGGGGAGCGCACCGGGGTAAGGCCCTGCGACCGACCCGGACGGAACCGAGCCCCGCTCCGAGCGCTGTCCCCACCGCGGGCGGACCGGCCCTTCCCGCGGCCGAAACTCCGGCCCAGCCCGCTCCCAACACCGGCCGGGCCCGCGGCGAGCTCAGCACTGACACCTCCCACCCGGGCCCGGGCCCGCTGCCTCCCGGTACGACCCGACCCGGCGTCTCCGCTCCCCGGTCAGTTCACTGCTCTGCTCCCCAGTCAGTTCACTGACTCTCTCTGCTCTCCCCGCTCCGCTCACCGGACCTCTCTTCTCCCCACTCCGCTCCGCTCTCCACGCTCAGCTCACTGCTCCTCCCTGCCCCGCTCCCCGCCCTGCTTTCCCCGGTCAGCTCACTGCTCCGTTGCTCCCCCCACCCTGCTCCGGTCCCCGCTCTCCCCGCTGCATTTCCTACCCTGCTCTCCCCGTTCCTCTCCCTGTTACTCTCCGCTCCCCGCTCCGCTGTCCCC